>JAMZRA010000001.1:11981223-12001891 GCA_024499935.1 Tyrophagus putrescentiae | reverse complement strand
GTGTTGTCGCAAATAAAGAAGGAAACAGCATGGAAAAGATAGAGCCAAAGTTAGAAATCGAAAACAGTCAGATCCAGTCTGTCGACTATTGGCCAGTGTGTAATTTTGGAGAGAACAAGCAAAATAAGCACACACAACAAACAAGTTCACAGGAACGTTAAAAAGAGACTTTTATTTTGATTAGAAAAAATGTTTGTCTGTAGGGTAATTAACAAAAACCTCAAACGAAGACAAATTGCTAGACAAATAAAATAGTAACATGGCAACAAAAAATCAAGGAGCAGCAAAACTATCAAGCAGTACCAATTGTCGAATTCACTGGATTATAGTGAAGCCAGTTTATGATCAGAGCACAGTTGCCATGCTGGTAGCCTGCAGGTAGTACCCGACCTCCGTCTCAAGTGCACAGAGGTTGGGCGCCAGAGAGAGCACCTTGGGCGAACCGAATCTCGGAAAGAGGAGAGAGGTGAGCAGGTCGGTGCCAATGAGCAGGTCCCAGTGATCGGTTGAAGTGCTTAGCGAAATGTCGTCTTTGAGAAAGATGTCTTTAAGGGAATCAGCCACCCAAGAAGGAACAGTAGTGTCCATCAGTACTGTGGGAAGCAGAAAAGAGGGACTCATGTAACTGCAGTGACGCATTGTAGACATCATCAGTGTTGTATGCTTTTTGAATTGTACCGGAAAATATTTTTCCTTTTCAGGAGCGATCTGCAGCTCCTCCACCAGCCGGTGGCTGATGTAAGAACTGCCAGAGCCGGAATCAAGATGGGCAACTACCGTTTTCTCCTGTGAGCCATTGGAAACTATCAGCGGCAGACGCGGCCGTACATTGAGCCACAGAAGGTGCTGGCCAAAGGAGAAACCGCCTAGGTGCATGAAAAAGTTCACCATAAAACCTAGATGTTGCCAGCAAACGCACCGGGTGACTCTGTAGAGATGCTGAAGGTAGGCAGTGTAGCCGGCGAGGAGAAATCGGTGCAGAAACAGCAGTGGGTGCTTACAATGTCGAACAAATAAAGTGGTGATGACTGACTGGAAGAGAAAAGCGAGGAGAAGTGCACAGGGGAGAAAGACGATCAAGTTCAGACAAAAAATAATCGAAATAATGAAATCTGCAAAAAAGAAGAAGAAGTTTGATGGTTATTATTGTCACCTTATTGTCAAAACAACGGTTTGCAACTTACGATAATATTCTTTAAATTTCAGTCGAAACAGACTGAAATCAAATTTTAAACTTTGGGCAATTTTCAACTTGGTTGATAGCAGTGAGATGCCGTTCCGGTTCAGCGCTGCTTCACTTGGATACAAAATGTTTTCCATCTTTTTTGCTTGCCGCCTACTCAACTTCCACTTGACAAACCGCTCTACTTTAAACGGCCCAGAAAAGGTAAGTCCCATTTTAGTTCTAACAATGGACAAAAGTGGTGCAATGTGGTAGGTAGGCTGACGGGGCTGCATTAGAATGTGTTCATTTATCAAGTCTTGACCAATGATCATGTCAATACGGTACTGAGAACTGTGAAGAGGAAGGGAACAAAAGGAATCAAAACATTATTAAAACTGTTAACCCACATCAACATGCACAAATACACAACATTCACTTACTTTGGCTCAGCCTGATCTGACCCCCACATTGTCCTATTCAGCGGCTTTTTAATCATCTGAATGCCGAACGAAACCATCTTGGAAGTCACTAAATCCACCGGTGTGTACTCCACTGTGTAGGGCTTATTTTCGTCTATTTCCACAAAAGTGGGCTGAACCTGGACCGACTCATCCTCCACTGACTGCAGTTTCAGGCCGACCAGTTTGCGAAACGTTTGGTCATATCCGTTGAACAGCTTTGTTGTGTACGGCCACATGTACTGAAAAGAGGCGCCGTTGGAGAGCAGCAGAGAGGCCAGCTCGGATCTGCAGGAGGTTAGTGTGGCGCCACTGTCCACCAGCGCCCGAACGACCACGGAGAAGCCGGTGGGCGTGATGACGCGCAGAAGAAGCGTCGGTCGAGCGTAAAAGTGGGAGGGTGGCTCTTGCCTCAAGGCACACCTGACGAGGGCTTCAGTTTGGGCGGCGGTCGGCTCGGCGGAGAGCTGCAAGACCTCCTCGGTGAACTGGCGTTCGGTGAGGGAGAGGAAGTGCAGCAAGGTGAGGAACGGCGGCGCGCAGGCTTCGACGAGGTTTGGCGAGGGGAGTAGCAGGAACTGGAGGAGGCAGTGTCCAAGGTGGTGGGAGAAGGTGAAGGGAGAGAGAAGGGTGACGGGCTTGCTGAGGCAGCTGAAGGCAGCTTGTAGGGCCTTCATGGTGTTCCCTTGTGCCGAACACTGATCGACTTCTAAGGTAGCACACGTGTGTGCGAGTGTGTGCCAGAAGTGTGACTGCAGGTGACTTTGAATGACTGCAACAGCAGCAACAGCGGCGGCAAGTTCCTATGCAGCACTCCCGTGTGCTCACTCTCACTCTCACACTGTATACCCCGCACAAGCCCTCAATATGATATGGCCTTTTCCTCGTGGCTGTTGTCCCCTCCTTCTGACCCTAACCACAGTTTTCTCGTGTGTGTGGACTCCCCCCAAAGTCTCTAGTGGCCCAGCACTACTTTTGTCACTGCCAAGCACAGGCCAATCTTCTCTCTCTCTCTCTCTCTCTCTCACTCTTTTATCGTTTTTCTGAAAGTGAACACAAGCATACGTAGTCCAGACTGACTTTATTGGCAAAGAGTAGCTGCTTATATACAGAAACAGGCGACTGACTTCGAACTTCTTAAAACCTGGTCGCTAGCGGCCTATGGGCCGCTACTCTAGATAATTTGGTCATCTTTCATTTGACACCTCGATCATTTTTGTGGTATTGCCCGTTTTGAAGATAATGAAACCTGCGTGATTCAAGATCATGCTGAAAAAAGCTGTTGACTAGAAAAGAAAAGAAAAAAGTTCGAAAAATGTTGCTATGTGCGCTTTGCCCCCCCCCCTTAAGGCAGACAAACTTTTTAATTTTTATTTAAGTTTGACAAAAAAATAAAAATTTTTATAGGAGACATAGCAACAAAAAATCAAGGAGCAGCAAAGCTATCAAGCAGTACCAATTGTCGAATTCACTTGGATTATAGCGAAGCCAGTTTTTGATCAGAGCACAGTTGCCATGCTGGTAGCCCTGCAGGTAGTACCCAACATCCGTCTCAAGTGCACAAAGGTTGGGCGCCAGAGAGATCACCTTGGGCGAACCAAATTTCGGAAAGAAGAAAGAGGTCAGCAGGTCGGTGCCAATGAGCAGGTCCCAGTGATCGGTTGAAGTGCTTAGCGAAATGTCGTCTTTGAGAAAAATGTCTTTGAGGAAATCAGCCACCCAAGAAGGAACAGTAGTGTACTCAATACTGTCAGAAGTAGAAAAGAGGGTTTCATGTAACTCCAGAAACGCCGTGTAGAAATAACCAGGGCTGTTTGTTTTTTGGAATCGTACTGGAAAATATTTTTCTTTTTCTGGAACGATTTGCAGCTCTTCCACTAGCCGGTGGCTGATGTAAGACCTGCCAGAGCCGGAATCAAATAAGGCGACTACCGTTTTCTCCTGTGAGCCATTGGATACTATCAGCGGCAGACGCGGCCGTACATCGAGCCGCAGAAGGTGCTGGCCAAAGGAGAAACCGCCTAGGTGTATTAGAAAGTTTACCATGAAGCCTAGATGTCGCCAGCAAACGGACCGGGTGACTCTGTAGAGACGTTGAAGGTAGGCAGTGTAGCCGGCGAGGAGGAATCGGTGCAGAAACAGCAGTGGGTGCTTACAATGTCGAACAAATAAAGTGGTGATGAGTGACTGGAGGAGAAAAGCGAGGAGAAGTGCACAGGGGAGAAAGACGATCAAGTTCAGACAAAAAATGATGGAAATAATGAAATCTGCAAAAAAAGAAGTTTGATGGTTATTATTGTCACCTCATTGTCAATAACTAACGGTTTTCAACTTACGATAACATTCTTTAAACTTTAGTCGAAACAGACTGAAATCAAGTTCTAAATATTTGACAATTTTTAACTTGGTTGATAGCAGTGAGATACTGTTCCGGTTCAGCGCTGCTTCACTTGGATACAGAATGTTTTTCATCTTCCTAGTTTGCCGCCTACTCAACTTCCACTTGGCAAACCGCTCCACTTTAAACCGCCCAGAAAAGGTAAGTCCCATTTTAGTTCTAACAATGGAAAGAAACGGTGAAATGTGGTAGGTAGGCTGACGGGGCTGCATTAGAATGTGTTCATTTATCAAGTCTTGACTAATGATCATGTGAACACAGAACTGAGAACTGTAAAGAGGAAGAATACAAAAGGAATCAAAGCGTTTCATTAAAATTTGTGTGAACACTCAACACAATTCACTTACTTTGGCTCAGCCTGATCTGGCCCCCACATTGTCCTATTCAGCGGCTTTTTAATCATCTGAATGCCGAACGAAGCCATCTTGGAAGTCACTAAATCCACCGGTGTGTACTCCACTGTGTAGGGCCTATTTTCCGCTATTTCCACAAAAGTGGGCTGAACCTGGATCGACTCATCCTCCACTGACTGCAGCTTCAGGCCGACCAGTCTGCAAAACAGTTGTTCATATCCGTTGAACAGCTTTTTTGAGTACGGCCAAGTGTACCTGATAGAGGCGCCGTTGGAGAGCAGCAGAGAGGCCAGCTCGGAGCTGCAGGAAGTTAATGAGGCGCCACTGTCCACCAGAGCCCGAACGACCACGGAGAAACCGGTGGGCGTGATGACGCGCAGAAGAAGCGTCGGTCGAGCAAAAAAGTGAGAGTGTGGCTTTTGCCTCAAGGCACACCTGACGAGGGCTTCAGTTTGGGCGGCGGTCGGCTCGGCGGAGAGCTGCAAGACTTCCTCGGTGAACTGGCGCTCGGTGAGGGAGAGGAAGTGCAGCAAGGTGAGGAACGGGGGCGCGCAGGCTTCGACGAGGCTCGGCGAGGGGAGTAGCAGGAACTGGAGAAGGCAGTGTCCAAGGTGGTGGGAGAAGGTGAAGGGAGAGAGAAGGGTGACGGGCTTGCTGAGGCAGCTGAAGGCAGCTTGTAGGACTTTCATGGTGTTCCCTTGTGCCGAACACTGATCGACTCGTGTAAGGTGGTAGCACACGTGTGTGCGAGTGTGTGCCAGAAGAGTGACTGCAAGTTTTCGAATGACTGCAACAGCAGCAACAGCGGCGGCAAGTTCCTAAGCAGCACTCCCGTGTGCTCACTCTCACTCTCACACTGTATACCCCGCACAAACCCTCAATATGATATGGCCTTTTTCTTGTTGGACACTGGAACCACCACCACCTGTTGTGACTTCTGCTGAAAAGCAGTACAAGTACTGCTCAAGTTCTTTAAAAATAAACAGCCACTGAAGTGAACGAGGACACATGGAGAGATACTGCGCTTGAGGCAAAAAAAACAGATTTGAGAAAAACGATAAGAGAGAGAGAGAGAGAGAGAGAGAGAGAAGATTGGCCTGTGCTTGGCAGTGACAAAAGTAGTGCTGGGCCACTAGAGACTTTGGGGGGAGTCCACACACACGAGAAAACTGTGGTTAGGGTCAGAAGGAGGGGACAACAGCCACGAGGAAAAGGCCATATCATTGGGGGCTTGTGCGGGGTATACAGTGTGAGAGTGAGAGTGAGCACACGGGAGTGCTGCATAGGAACTTGCCGCCGTTGTTGCTGCTGTTGCAGTCATTCAAAGTCACCTGCAGTCACACTTCTGGCACACACTCGCACACACGTGTGCTACCACCTTACACGAGTCGATCAGTGTTCGGCACAAGGGAACACCATGAAGGCCCTACAAACTGCCTTCAGCTGCCTCAGCAAGCCCGTCACCCTTCTCTCTCCCTTCACCTTCTCCCACCACCTTGGACACTGCCTCCTCCAGTTTCTGCTACTCCCCTCGCCAAACCTCGTCGAAGCCTGCGCGCCCCCGTTCCTCACCTTGCTGCACTTCCTCTCCCTCACCGAGCGCCAGTTCACCGAGGAAGTCTTGCAGCTCTCCGCCGAGCCGACCGCCGCCCAAACTGAAGCCCTCGTCAGGTGTGCCTTGAGGCAAAAGCCACACTCTCACTTTTTTGCTCGACCGACGCTTCTTCTGCGCGTCATCACGCCCACCGGCTTCTCCGTGGTCGTTCGGGCGCTGGTGGACAGTGGCGCCTCAATAACCTCCTGCAGCTCCGAGCTGGCCTCTCTGCTGCTCTCCAACGGCGCCTCTATCAGGTACACTTGGCCGTACTCAAAAAAGCTGTTCAACGGATATGAACAACTGTTTTGCAGACTGGTCGGACTGAAGCTGCAGTCAGTGGAGGATGAGTCGATCCAGGTTCAGCCCACTTTTGTGGAAATAGAGGAAAATAAACCCTTCGCAGTGGAGTACACACCGATGGATTTAGTGACTTCCAAGATGGCTTCGTTCGGCATTCAGATGATTAAAAAGCCGCTGAATAGGACAATGTGGGGGTCAGATCAGGCTGAGCCAAAGTAAATGAATGTTGTGTATTTGTGCATGTTGATGTGGGTTAACAGTTTTAATAATGGTTTGATTCCTTTTGTTCCCTTCCTTTTTACAGTTCTCAGTTCTGTGTTCACATGATCATTGGTCAAGACTTGATAAATGAACACATTCTAATGCAGCCCCGTCAGCCTACCTACCACATTTCACCGTTTCTCTCCATTGTTAGAACTAAAATGGGACTTACCTTTTCTGGGCGGTTTAAAGTGGAGCGGTTTGCCAAGTGGAAGTTGAGTAGGCGGCAAACTAAGAAGATGAAAAACATTCTGTATCCAAGTGAAGCAGCGCTGAACCGGAACAGTATCTCACTGTTATCAACCAAGTTAAAAATTGTCAAATATTTAGAACTTGATTTCAGTCTGTTTCGACTAAAATTTAAAGAATGTTATCGTAAGTTGAAAACCGTTGGTTATTGACAATAAGGTTACAATAATAACCATCAAACTTCTTCTTTTTTGCAGATTTCATTATTTCCATCATTTTTTGTCTGAACTTGATCGTCTTTCTCCCCTGTGCACTTCTCCTCGCTTTTCTCCTCCAGTCACTCATCACCACTTTATTTGTTCGACATTGTAAGCACCCACTGCTGTTTCTGCACCGATTCCTCCTTGCCGGCTACACTGCCTACCTTCAGCGTCTCTACAGAGTCGTTGAGTCCGTTTGCTGGCGACATCTAGGCTTCATGGTGAACTTTCTAATACACCTAGGCGGTTTCTCCTTTGGCCAGCACCTTCTGCGGCTCGATGTACGGCCGTGTCTGCCGCTGATAGTATCCAATGGCTCACAAGAGAAAACGGTAGTCGCCTTATTTGATTCCGGCTCTGGCAGGTCCTACATCAGCCACCGGCTAGTGGAAGAGCTGCAGATCGTACCAGAAAAAGAAAAATATTTTCCAGTGCAATTTCGAAAAACAAACAGCCCTGGTTATTTCTACACGGCGTTTCTAGAGTTACATGAAACCCTCTTTTCTACTTCTGACAGTATTGAGTACACTACTGTTCCTTCTTGGGTGGCTGATTTCCTCAAAGACATCTTTCTCAAAGACGACATTTTGCTAAGCACTTCAACCGATCACTGGGACCTGCTCATTGGCACCGACCTGCTGACCTCCTTCTTCTTTCCAAAATTCGGTTCGCCCAAGGTGATCTCTCTGGCGCCCAACCTTTGTGCACTTGAGACGGATGTTGGGTACTACCTGCAGGGCTACCAGCATGGCAACTGTGCTCTGATCAAAAACTGGCTTCGCTATAATCCAAGTGAATTCGACAATTGGTACTGCTTGATAGCTTTGCTGCTCCTTGATTTTTTGTTGCTATGTTACTATTTTTATGTTTAGCAATTTGTTTTCTTTAGAGGTTTTTGGTTAATTACCCTAATAGACAAACATTTTTTCTATTCAAATAAAAAATCGCTCTTTTTAACGTTCCTGTGAACTTGTTTGTTGCTGTGTGCTTACTTGCTTGTTCTCTCCAAAATTACACACTGGCCCAATAGTCGAAAAACTGGATCTGACTGTTTCGTTTTCTAACTTTTGTTCTTTCCTTTCAGTCATCATGGCTTTTCTCACTCTTGCGCCCTTTGGATGGCACCCACGCCGCACACCGGGCTGAAAATCATCATCATCATCATCATCAATATCACCAGAGCATCAGTGTCTATGCTGATGCTCTTCATCTTTTTTTCCTTTCTTTTCCCGGCAGCCCCCCCGTGGCCAGCGTGATTAGCACCTTGCCATTCTAACCTTTAATCTTTTTCTAGCGATCCCCAGGACCGACGAAAACCCGGATGGATGGCGATCAGGATGGAGGACGACCAGGACTGACGACGGTGACGACCAGGACGACCGGGATAGACGATCAGGATGGACGATGACGACGACGAAGACAAAAACTGAAGACTGAAAACTGAAAATTGAAGACCGACGACGACGGGGCGAAGAGGCAGTCGACACTGGCGGTCGATCTGCTGAAAAGGTGGGGAACACCAGCCATAAATGGTGCGCAGCTAGTGCTCGGAGCGTCTCGACCGCTCTTTCCTCCTTGCACATTTGCTGGGTAATCAAAAGATCAGGTCCCTCAAGATATTACTGTCCCTCCTCGGACGTGGGGGGACCGAAGAGGACGGTCGACAAGGACGGTCGACTGTCTGAAGACGGCGAAGCGGATGGGTAAGTAGAGGGACAGGGAGGAGGCCATGGGTTGCTGCCTTTTTCTTTCCCTTTCTTTCCTTTCTTTCCTTTCTTATTGTATTTTTTTTATTTAAGGGGGGACACCGCGCACTTTTTTACTGCTTTTTTAAATTTTGATTTCGGGGTGGATATGATGTTCATGAAGAATGTACTTAATAAGGATTGTTAAAAATTTCATGTAGAACAGTTTTGTGTTAATACTATGGTCATCCAATGAATGGGTCGCTGTCAGTAACGACATCAGTGTTCTGATCATTTAGGTTCCATTATTTTCTAAACGAGTAATACTAAAAAGTTGATCGAGGTGTCAAATGAAAGGTGACTAAATTATCTAGATTTTGTAAGACTCCAAATATTTTGTTCATTTTGATTCCTCTGATATGAATTTTTGAGTGATGGTAAACGACAACAAATGAAACAAAATACAAAAATGTTAACCTTTAAAAATTTTTTTAAAAGAAAAAAATGTAAATTTAAAAATAGTAAAGTATAAAAAATCTAGAGAAACGCTGAGTGAAAGTGAACACATGCATACGTAGTCCAGACTGACTTCGAACTTCTCAAAGCCACGTCGCTAGCGGCCTATGGGCCGCTACTCTAGATAATTTTGTCATCTTTCATTTGACACCTCGATCATTTTTGTGGTATTGCCCGTTTTGAAGATAATGAAACCTGCGTGATTCAAAATCATGCTGAAAAAAGCTGTTGACTAGAAAAGAAAAGAAAAAAGTTCGAAAAATGTTGCTATGTGCGCTTTGCCCCCCCCCCCTTTAAGGCAGACAAACTTTTTAATTTTTAATTAAGTTTGACAAAAAAATAAAAATTTTTAGAGGAGACATAGCAACAAAAAATCAAGGAGCAGCAAAGCTATCAAGCAGTACCAATTGACGAGTTCACTTAGATTATAGCGAAACCAGTTTTTGATCAGAGCACAGTTGCCATGCTGGTAGCCCTGCAGGTAGTACCCATAATTCGTCTCAAGTGCACAAAGGTTGGGCGCCAGAGAGATCACCTTGGGCGAACCGAATTTTGGAAAAAAGAAGGAGGTCAGCAGGTCGGTGCCAATTAGCAGGTCCCAGTGATCGGTTGAAGTGCTTAGCAAAATGTCGTCTTTGAGAAAGATGTCTTTGAGGAAATTAGCCACCCAAGAAGGAACAGTAGTGTACTCAATACTGTGAGAAGTAGAAAAAAGGGTTTCATGTAACTGCAGTGGCGCATTGTAGAAATAACCAGGGCTGTTTGTTTTTTGGAATCGTACTGGAAAAAAAATTTCATTTACTGGAGCGATCTGCAGCTCTTCCACCAGCCGGTGGCTGATGTAGGACCTGCCAGAGCCGGAATCAAGATGGGCGACTACCGTTTTCTCCTGTGAGCCATTGGATACTATCAGCGGCAGACACGGCCGTACATCGAGCCACAGAAGGTGCTGGCCAAAGGAGAAACCGCCTAGGTGTATTAGAAAGTTCACCATGAAGCCTAGATGTTGCCAGCAAACGGACTCAGTGACTCTGTAGAGACGCTGAAGGTAGGCAGTATAGCCGGCGAGGAGGAATCGGTGCAGAAACAGCAGTGGGTGCTTACAATGTCGAACAAATAAAGTGGTGATGAGTGACTGGAGGAGAAAAGCGAGGAGAAGTGCACAGGGGAGAAAGACGATCAAGTTCAGACAAAAAATGATGGAAATAATGAAATCTGCAAAAAAAGAAGAAGTTTGATGGTTATTATTGTCACCTTATTGTCAATAACCAACGGTTTTCAACTTACGATAACATTGTTTAAACTTTAGTCGAAACAGGCTGAAATCAAGTTCTAAATATTTGACAATTTTTAACTTGGTTGATAGCAGTGAGATACTGTTCCGGTTCAGCGCTGCTTCACTTGGATACAGAATGTTTTTCATCTTCCTAGTTTGCCGCCTACTCAACTTCCACTTGGCAAATCGCTCCACTTTAAACCGCCCAGAAAAGGTAAGTCCCATTTTAGTTCTAACAATGGAGAGATACGGTGAAATGTGGTAGGTAGGCTGACGGGGCTGCATTAAAATGTGTTCATTTATCAAGTCTTGACCAATGATCATGTCAACACGGTACTGAGAACTGTGAAAAAGGGAGGGGGGAACAAAAGCGATCAAAGCGTTTCGTTAAAATTTGTGTAAACACTCATCAACACAATTCACTTACTTTGGCTCAGCCTGATCTGACCCCCACATTGTCCTATTCAGCGGCTTTTTAATCATCTGAATGCCGAACGAAGCCATCTTGGAAGTCACTAAATCCACCGGTGTGTACTCCACTGCGTAGGGCTTATTTTCCTCTATTTCCACAAAAGTGGGCTGAACCTGGACCGACTCATCCTCCACTGACTGCAGCTTCAGGCCGACAAGTTTGCGAAACATTTGGTCATATCCGTTGAACAGCTTTGTTGTGTACGGCCACATGTACTGAAAGGAGGCGCCGTTGGAGAGCAGCAGAGAGGCCAGCTCGGAGCTGCAGGAGGTTATTGAGGCGCCACTGTCCACCAGAGCCCGAACGACCACGGAGAAGCCGGTGGGCGTGATGACGCGCAGAAGAAGCGTCGGTCGAGCGTAAAAGTGAGAGTGTGGCTTTTGCCTCAAGGCACACCTGACGAGGGCTTCAGTTTGGGCGGCGGTCGGCTCGGCGGAGAGCTGCAAAACCTCCTCGGTGAACTGGCGCTCGGTGAGGGAGAGGAAGTGCAGCAAGGTGAGGAACGGGGGCGCGCAGGCTTTGACGAGGTTTGGCGAGGGGAGTAGCAGGAACTGGAGGAGGCAGTGTCCAAGGTGGTGGGAGAAGGTGAAGGGAGAGAGAAGGGTGACGGGCTTGCTGAGGCAGCTGAAGGCAGCTTGTAGGGCCTTCATGGTGTTCCCTTGTGCCGAACACTGATCGACTTGTAAGGTGGTAGCACACGTGTGTGCGAGTGTGTGCCAGAAGTGTGACTGCAGGTGACTTTGAATGACTGCAACAGCAGCAACAACGGCGGCAAGTTCCTATGCAGCACTCCCGTGTGCTCACTCTCACTCTCACACTGTATACCCCGCACAAGCCCTCAATATGATATGGCCTGCTGTTGCCTGCTGTGACTTCTGCTGAAAAGCAGTACAAGTACTACTCAAGTTCTTTGAAAATAAACAGCCACTGAAGTGAACGAGGACACATGGAGAGATACTGCGCTTGAGGCAAGAAAAAACAGATTTGAGAAAAACGATAACAGAGAGAGAGAGAGAGAGAGAGAGAGAAGTTTGGCCTGTGCTTGGCAGTGACAGAAGTAGTGCTGGGCCACTAGAGTCTTTGGGGGGGGGGTCCACACACACGAGAAAGGTCTACTGTGGTTAGGGTCAGAAGGAGGGGACAACAGCCACGAGGAAAAGGCCATATCGTATTGAGGGCTTGTGCGGGGTATACAGTGTGAGAGTGAGAGTGAGCACACGGGAGTGCTGCATAGGAACTTGCCGCCGTTGTTGCTGCTGTTGCAGTCATTCAAAGTCACCTGCAGTCACTCTTCTGGCACACACTCGCACACACGTGTGCTACCACCTTACACGAGTCGATCAGTGTTCGGCACAAGGGAACACCATGAAGGCCCTACAAACTGCCTTCAGCTGCCTCAGCAAGCCCGTCACCCTTCTCTCTCCCTTCACCTTCTCCCACCACCTTGGACACTGCCTCCTCCAGTTCCTGCTACTCCCCTCGCCAAACCTCGTCAAAGCCTGCGCGCCCCCGTTCCTCACCTTGCTGCACTTCCTCTCCCTCACCGAGCGCCAGTTCACCGAGGAGGTTTTGCAGCTCTCCGCCGAGCCGACCGCCGCCCAAACTGAAGCCCTCGTCAGGTGTGCCTTGAGGCAAAAGCCACACTCTCACTTTTTTGCTCGACCGACGCTTCTTCTGCGCGTCATCACGCCCACCGGCTTCTCCGTGGTCGTTCGGGCGCTGGTGGACAGTGGCGCCTCAATAACCTCCTGCAGCTCCGAGCTGGCCTCTCTGCTGCTCTCCAACGGCGCCTCTATCAGGTACACTTGGCCGTACTCAAAAAAGCTGTTCAACGGATATGCCCAAATGTTTCGCAAATTAGTCGGCCTGAAGCTGCAGTCAGTGGAGGATGAGTCGGTCCAGGTTCAGCCCACTTTTGTGGAAATAGAGGAAAATAAGCCTTACGCAGTGGAGTACACACCGGTGGATTTAGTGACTTCCAAAATGGCTTCGTTCGGCATTCAGATGATTAAAAAGCCGCTGAATAGGACAATGTGGGGGTCAGATCAGACTGAGCCAAAGTAAATGAATTGTGTTGATGAGTGTTTACACAAATTTTAACGAAACGCTTTGATCGCTTTTGTTCCCTTCCTTTTTACAGTTCTCAGTTCTGTGTTCCCATGATCATTGGTCAAGACTTGATAAATGAACACATTCTAATGCAGCCCCGTCAGCCTACCTACCACATTTCACCGTTTCTCTCCATTGTTAGAACTAAAATGGGACTTACCTTTTCTGGGCGGTTTAAAGTGGAGCGGTTTGCCAAGTGGAAGTTGAGTAGGCGGCAAACTAAGAAGATGAAGAACTTTTTGTATCCAAGTGAAGCAGCGCTGAACCGGAACAGTATCTCACTGCTATCAACCAAGTTAAAAATTGTCAAATATTTAGAACTTGATTTCAGCCTGTTTCGACTAAAGTTTAAACAATGTTATCGTAAGTTAAAAACCGTTAGTTATTGACAATAAGGTGACAATAATAACCATCAAACTTCTTCTTTTGTAGATTTCATTATTTCCATCATTTTTTGTCTGAACTTGATCGTCTTTCTCCCTTGTGCATTTCTCCTTGCCTTTGTCATCCAGTCACTCATCACCACTTTATTTGTTCGACATTGTAAGCACCCACTGCTGTTTCTGCACCGATTCCTCCTCGCCGGCTATACTGCCTACCTTCAGCGTCTCTACAGAGTCACTGAGTCCGTTTGCTGGCAACATCTAGGCTTCATGGTGAACTTTCTAATACACCTAGGCGGTTTCTCCTTTGGCCAGCACCTTCTGTGGCTCGATGTACGGCCGTGTCTGCCGCTGATAGTATCCAATGGCTCACAGGAGAAAACGGTAGTCGCCTTATTTGATTCCGGTTCTCCCAGGTCCTACATCAGCCACCGGCTGGTGGAGGAGCTGCAGATCGCTCCAGAAAATGAAATTTTTTTTCCAGTACGATTCCAAAAAACAAACAGCCCTGGTTATTTCTACAATGCGCCACTGCAGTTACATGAAACCCTTTTTTCTACTTCTCACAGTATTGAGTACACTACTGTTCCTTCTTGGGTGGCTAATTTCCTCAAAGACATCTTTCTCAAAGACGACATTTCGCTAAGCACTTCAACCGATCACTGGGACCTGCTCATTGGCACCGACCTGCTGACCTCCTTCTTTTTTCCAAAATTCGGTTCGCCCAAGGTGATCTCTCTGGCGCCCAACCTTTGTGCACTTGAGACGAATTATGGGTACTACCTGCAGGGTTACCAGCATGGCAACTGTGCTCTGATCAAAAACTGGATTCGCTATAATTCAAGTGAACTCGACAATTGGTACTGCTTGATAGCTTTGCTGCTCCTTGATTTTTTGTTGCTATGTCTTCTATAAAAATTTTTATATTTTTGTCAAACTTAAATAAAAGTTAAAAAGTTCGTCTGCCTTAAGGTGAGAGTGAGTCGAATTTTCTCATTTATTGGCTCTCGTATTATTCCTATAGAAATTGTCATTTTTTGTTTAATTTATGATCTCAGCTTGTGAAGCAGCTAAAATTGCAGTTTGTAGCGGATGAGCGGATGAGCTGATTCAACGTTGGTTGAACGTGAGTGAACGTCAGCTGTGGCTGGCGCCACATGCTTCCCCCTCTTGGGGAGAAGATTGCTTTGTTGACGGTGATGACCTTGTAGGGACCAGTGTGTGGTCGTTGAAGTGGTGTGCGAGTCGCGTCAATCCGAAGGTAGACATGTGGACTTCTTCAGACTGGCGGGGATGTACTCGATGTGTTGCTGACTGGCCGCGGTTGATGAGTTGACTTTGGAAAGTATACCTTGAGTTGGTAACAAAGTCGGTTGAAACGCTGGCGAGTTCAGGTAGTGCTACTGACATGTGGTCAGCAGGTAGTGCTACTGACATGAGGTCAGCAGGTAGTTGTTGCTGAGACGTGGTGCAACTTCGAAGTAAAACCAAAAGTCCGTTCCGAAGCTGGTATGCGCGGTGTTCGCGAGGGTGAGAACGTCTCAGATTGTGGTTGAGGATGAGTGCGATCGCCGTGTGTTGATGATGTTGCCTTGGCGGCGTTGATCTGGCGAGGTTGAGGATGAGAGAGCGCTGCTGTTTAGGTGATGCCGGGACGATGTTGACCTCGGAATCGGTGTCGACGAGGGTTTGGATGCTGGTGGTGTTGTCCCGTATCAACAGGCGCGTCGTGTTTTGTGATGATCAAGTTGAGCAATGCATGAGGGATGAACTTGGGCACTTTGAGGAAGATGATCTGAGCTGGTGCTGGTGGTGCTATGATGCAATGCTTGGTGTTGGTGGTGATGATGCTGCCGCTGAAGATGTGAAACTTTCTGGGTGTCGGTCTGGTTGACCTTTTCTTCAGGGCGGTGGTCTCCTTCTTGTCCTGTGCTCCGCTCCGGTCCATGGAGTTGGTGTTGGCTTGGCTGGTGATGATGACTCCAGGTTGCGAGTGTCCGGCTTGGCTGGTGAAGGTTGTTCCAGGTTTCGTGAGTCCGGCTCACCAATGTAGCGGATGAGCTATCGATGAGGTTTATTGTGGAGATGATGGGGAGTCACAGAGAAGGAGGAAGAGAGTGGTGGACGGAGTAACAGTGTAACAGAGTCTGGTGATGTGAAGACTGACTGTTCTCGTCGTCTGTGTGCTACGTACGGTAGGTCTTAAATACCGTCGTGTGCAGGGTGACAAGAGTGAACTGTGATGTGTGTGAGTGTGACATGAGTGAGATGTGATGTGTGTGTGAGTGCAAATGTACGTTGGGTCAACGTTGGTTGAACGTGAGTGAACGTCAGCTGTGGCTGGCGCCACAAGTTTTTGCTTTAAAATAAAGTTAAAGACCTAGGCACGGACCGTATGTGGGCTTTAAGGAAAATTCGGTATACTTTTATTTTTACAAACAAATGAACTTAGAAAAATGCAAAATTATATGTTTTGGCAACTTCAATCGTTTGTAAAAATAAAAGTACACCGAATTTTCCTTAAAGCCCACATACGGTCCTTGCCTAGCTTTTTAACTTTATTTTAAAACAAAAACTGCAATTTTAGCTGCTCCACAAGCTGAGATCAAGAATTAAACAAAAAAATGACAATTTCTATAAGAATAATACGAGAGCCAATAAATGAGAAAATTCGACTCACTCTCACCTTAAGGCAAGAATGAGTCAAACTTCCATTTTATTGGCTCTCGTATTATTCCTATATGAATTGTCGTTTTTCTGCCAACTCTTATAACTCAACTTCTAAAGTACCTGAAATTTAGGTTGAAGTCTCAAGTTAAAGGAGGTAGCAAAAAATAAGAGATTTAGATTTCAGGCGGCCAGCACCGGCACCTGCTGCTCGGCCCCTCCACAGTGTCCGGCTGGGGCGTCTACTTGAGAGGGGCGGCGGCGAAAGGCGAGCTCATTTCGGAGTACTGCGGCGAGACGATCTCACAGGGCGAGGCCGATCGACGGGGACGGGTGTACGACAAGGGCAAGACCAGTTACCTCTTCAACGTCAATGCCGGTGAGTGAGGGCTGAGAATAGAGAGCAGCTCCATTTAGAACTCGGTTCTAACTTCGTCATCATATTTCAGATCAAGTGGTGGACGCGAAGAGGAAGGGGAACAAAATTCGCTTCGCCAACCACTCGGCGCTGAACGCCAACTGCGTGCAGCAGGTGAAGCTGGTGAACGGCGACCACCGCGTCGGCATCTACGCCCGCCGCCACATCGAGGACGGCGAGGAGCTCTTCTTTGACTACCGCTACGACGCCATCGAGCGCATGAACTTTGTCGCCATTGAGCGCTGAAGGTTGAGGCAAGAGTGCTTCGAATTTTTTTAATTTTACATGTCTCTAATAGTTTCTAAGTAAAACACTCATTTTAAATAAAATTTATACAAATTTCAGTTTTTGCTCATAAAATTATGATTTTGGTCTTAAAATAATTTTAAAAACTTTATATCTTGAAACTTCTTCTGCGGCGTAGCAACAGCAGCAGCCAGCGGAGACTGCAGCAGATCGTCCTCGGGAACGTCGTTCTCGTCCACGGCGTCGGCCTCGTCCTCGTCGTCCAGCTGCTCGTCAGCGGGCTTCTCCCCATCAAAGAGCTTCGTGGGCACGGCCACTCGCTTCCTCGAGGTGAGGCCCTTCTGTTCGGAGAAGCGGTTGAACTGCACACTGAGCGGCTGTCGTTTGGCTGAACTGCTGCTAGTGGTCGTTTTCAGAGCACACCGAAGACCAGCAGTGGGCGTGCTGATTACTACCACTGATGATGATGATGATGATGATGCTGATGATGCTGCTGTTGTTGGATGGCTGTTTGGCTCCTTCAGCGACACAGATGAGGGCGTTTGGCAGTGATCGGTGATGGTGCTGGGTGTCTCCGACGATGCCTCCACCACTGGACGAAGTGGACTGTTCTTCTTCTCCTTCTCCTCCTCCGCGGCCACCGGTAAATCTGCAGCTACTGTTGCTGGACTTTTTGGATTCTTTAGCGACAGAGATGAGGGCGTTTGGCAGTGAGCACTATCGATGGTGTCCGTTTCCAATAATTCTCCCACCACTGAGTGAAGTGGACTGTTGTTCTCCTCCACTGCTGCCGGTAAAGCTGTTTTTGCTGTTGTTGTTGTTGTTGTTTTCGAAGCAGTGGCCGTTTCAATAAAGGACTCAGTCATGCCGATGTGAGACTCCTCCAAGGTGGTGGACAGGCCTTCATTGCTGACCAGGTCATTGTGGCTGAGGGCGGTCTCGGCGTTCTCCTCGAGCACCTTTTCATTGACGTCTACGGTGGCGTCTGCAGCAAAACAAAGATGAAAGAAAAGCAATGAGAAACCAGCAAGGTAAATGCTCCCTGAGAAACTCACTCAAAGACATGATCAGCTTGTTGTAGCTGTCATTGTGGCTGATCTGGGCGTTCTCTGCTTTTTCGTCCACGACGGCGTCGTCCAGTTGTTCCTTTGGCTTTTCCCATCAAAGAGCTTAGCAGAAGCAAACACTCTCTTCCTCGAGGTCATCATTCCCTTCTGTTCGGAGAGGCAGCTGAGCTTTACACTGGGCAGCTGTCTGCTGGCTAAACCGGTCGTCTTTGCGGCAGTCTTCAGGGCACGCCGATGAGCACCAGCAGCAGCAGCAGCAGCAGTGGGCGTACTTTTTACTACCACTGATGATGATGATGCTGGACTGTTGGGCTTCTTCAGCGACACAAATCTGGGCGTTCGGCAGTCATCGGTGGTGCTGGTCTTCAACGACGTTTCCACCACTGAATGAAGTGGACTGTTGTTCTCCTTTGCCGCCGGTAAAGCTGTTTCTGCTGTTGTTGTTTTTGCATCAGTGGCCGTTTCGATAAAGGACTCAGTCAGGCTGTGGTGAGATTCCTCCAAGGTGATGGACAGGAATTCGCTGGGGATCAGGTCATCGTGGCTAAGGGCGTACTCGGCGTTCTCCTCGAGCACCCTCTCATTGACGAGTACGGTGGCGTCTGTAAGAAACAAAGATAAAAATAAAAGCAATGAGAAACCAGCAAGGTAAATCTCTGAGAAACTCACTCAAAAACGGCCGAATGATCAGCTTGTGGTTGTCATTGTGGACGAGGGCGTTCTCTGCCTTTCTGTCCACGGCGTCGTCCAGTTGTTCCTTCGGCTTCTCCCCATCAAAGAGCTTTGTAGAAAGGCACACTCGCTTCCTTGAGGTCGTCATCACCTTCTGTTCGGAGAAAGCAGTTGAACTGTACATTGGGCAGCTGTCTGCTGGCTAATCTGGTGGTTGCGGCAGTCTTCAGAGCACGCCGAGGAATACGAGAAATAGAAGAGGGCGTACTTTTTACTTTCAGTGCTGATGCTACAGCTGCTGCTGTTGCTGGATGGATAGCTCCTTCATCGTCACAGTTGTGGGCGTTTGGCAGTCATCGGTGGTGCTTGTTCCCACCACTGAGTGAAGTAGATGTTGTCCTCCTCCTCCGTCGGTAAAGCTCTTTTGTTGTTGTTGTTGTTGTTTCCATCTCGATAAAGGACGCAGTCAGGCTGTTGTGAGACTCCTCAACGACGGTGACCAGGTCATTGTGGCTGAGGGCGGATTCGGCGTTCTCATCCACGGCGTCCTCGTCGTCCAGTTGTTCGCTGGGCTCTCCCCATCAAAGAGCTTCGTGGGCACGGCCACTCGCTTCCTCGAGGTCAGTCCCTTCTGTTCGGAGAAGCGGTTGAACTGCACACTGAGCGGCTGTCGTTTGGCTGAACTGCTAGTGGTCGTCTTCAGAGCACACCGAAGACCAGCAGTGGGAGTACTGATTACTACCACTGATGATGATGATGATGCTGATGCTGTTGTTGTTGGATGGGATGGCTCCTTCAGCGACACAGATGAGGGGTTCGGCAGTCAGCGGTGGCGTCTGTCTCCAAAGTCGCTTCCACCACTGAGTGAAGTGGACTGTTGTTCTCCTCCGCCGCCAGTAAATTGCTGCTGCTGTTGTTGTTTCCGAAGCAGTGGCCTTCTCGATAAAGGACTCAGTCAGCCGATGTGAGATTCCTCACCGCAGGACGTAGAAGAGCGTCTTCTCGGCGACCGTGAAGTTGTGGTGGTGTGGGTTGGTGGTGGTGGTGCTCAAGAGGTGCCTGCAGAGGCGGCTTTTCTTTTATCCTCCTACGGATTGCTTCGAAAAAGGAAATGTGTTTGTTAGAAGACTGATGTAAACAAACAAGAGAATATGCGTGAATTAGCTAAAGACACAAACAAACATACCTAGTGCTTCACGGTGAGCGGCAATTGAAGCACCAGCCCGTCTGCAGGTCGAGCCTCTTCAGGGCGGCCACGTGCTCGTCGGTCGTTTTGGCCAGCTTCCTGTCGGCCGCTTCAGTGGCCAGTCGGCGGTACACCTCCTTGACGACGCAGGCGAGGAAAGCCTCCTCCTCCTCTTCAGGCTCCAAACGGTGGCCCATGATGAGGCTTCGGTTTTTGGTTGGTTGGTGAGGTCAGGTAAAATCTGTGGTTGAGCAACTAAAGAAACAGTCGTTAAAAACACTAAGAAATTAAAAAGGCGTCAGAATCCGAAATAGAACTGTGCCATTCACCGCAGTCATCAGCTCGATTCACCTCCGTTCAAGTGATGAGTTTGAGACTCTTTTACATCACACAACTTCTCATAAATCATAATCATTTATTTATTAAAGAAGTGCAATACAAAGGTTTCACAAGGAAATCAGTCGCTCGGTGGTGACTGCTGCCAGGCTGTGGCGGTGCTGGGCACGACCTTTTAAGAATGATCATCCTTGTCATGCTTAATTTGCGGAGGCGACTTGCCGGTGACCTCCTCTCCAGCGACATAAGAAAGTCTTCAAGATTCCACGAGGTGATTCATCGCGTTCCCACCTTGCCTGAAAACAAAAACCATTAGATTTTAAACAACCGATCAGTAGCTACTTACACATCGAGATATTTCCTTCGGCTTTTCGTCGGTGGTTCGATCTTCTTTGCCTTTGCCTCGATCTTCCCTCCTCCTTTTCCGCCTCCTGTTCCTCCTTCCTTGGGATTGCTTGAACTCATTGTAGTAGCTTGTAGGTCACTGGAATTGCAGCACACAAGTGAGACGAGAAAACTGAAGTGAGCTGAAAAGCACGTTTTTCTTCCTGCGGCGCTTGAAAAAGCGGCAGCTTCATAAACTACGTAATGGCCAGGCTATTTGGATGCAGTTCTCCTTCAGAGTGGCGGCATTGTGCAGATCAGCGTACGAAT
>JAMZRA010000001.1:11945926-11980723 GCA_024499935.1 Tyrophagus putrescentiae | reverse complement strand
TAATCTGCTCTGAAATGCCTTTTGTAAAGGTAGTTGCAAAGGAAGCCAAATCCAAGTACTGTGACAATTGTCTTTGCCAAAGGTTTGTCGAGTTTCAACTTTGATTATTAGCTTCTAATCTTGTGGTTTCTTCTGTTTTCCCCCTTTTATCAGCAAAATGTCTCACTAATGAAGTGCGCGACCTGCATGAACATGCACTACTGTTCTAAGTCTTGTCAGATAGAAGGTACGAGTTTCTAAATTGTAAGCAAAGATTTTTCAATGTTGCAATTTTCATCTTTTAGATTGGAAGGCTGGCCACAAGTATGAGTGCAAACTCTACAAGCTCCATTACAACTCTTATCTACAATACAACAACATTCGACAACTTCTTCGCCTTCTCTTTCTGCTGAAGAACCAGAAAGAACTGGCCTCTCGAAAGGTTAATCTTCAGTATGATGAATCGGTTGAAAATCGTTTGATGATTTGGAAAAGGTGGGATCATCTATGGGAATGGAACTGGAACTCAGCGGTATTCTCGAAATGTTTGACAGCTGGGGCATTGAGGATTTTGATTTTGCAACTGTGCGAGAGTATTTTTGCAAGAAAAGTCAAAATTCACTTTCAGTGTTTTTGAAGTTCGACTGTGTCGCCTACGGCATCTACATGAGTCCATCGGTGTTCGGTCACTCGTGTGCTCCCAATGCTACTCGATCGTTCAACGGCTGCCGACTGGACATTCGAGCCATCAAGGAAATTAAAAAGGGCGAGCCATCACCGTTAGCTTCGCTCGAGTGGACATGAATCGACAAGAGCGCCATTCGTATCTGGAAGACATGTTCGTCATTGACTGCAAGTGTGAACGCTGCACCAGCGATTTCGACCGAAGTAAGATCACCATCTAAAACCTCTAAAAGATCTTTTAAAGCTTACTACTTTCACTCTTAGAATTCGACTACGCCTCCATGGAACGACTGGAGTTGGAGATGAACATGGCGGAGCACATTCATCATCAGGTGGAAAAAGCGTTTCATGCTGGAAAAAAGCTGACTCCACTATACAAGCACCTGGGCGGCTACGACATCACCGTCTCCTGGCATCTGATGCGAATGGCAGAACTCTACCGAAAGATGCCCAATGTGGCACAGGACGGCGGTGTCGGCGACGTTCTCCAAGACACCGTCAAGCACGTCAAAGTGACGCACGGAGTGGACCATCCGCTCTACAAAGAGTATCTCCAGCTCCTGGAAGAGTATCAAGAGTCTAAAGGAGAAGCTAAGAAACCGCCCGGTCAAGGAGCTGTTCTCCAAGAGAAGGGAACTGATGAGACGGCCATTTTTAACATGTTTTCTAATCTCTCCCTTCAGTTCAAGTAAGCCGCCGCCGAGTCGTGACGCCTGCTGTGCTTTTAAACCAAAACATTTTTATTTTCATTTTCCACTACTATGATTTAATGTCAATTTTATCAGATAATGTTTACTCCCTCATCAACAAAAAAGCTATAGCTTTTTGACAATAAAAATGCTAAGCAGAGTTGTAGTAGGGTGTACTTTTGAATCAAGTCTTGATCTGCTCAATCGGTGCAGCTCGTCTTCTCGGCGAGGCCTTCTCAGATTCTCGAGTCTCCGCCTTTCACAAAGGACGAACGCAGTGTTCAGAAAAAAATGCTCTTTTTCTTGAAGTGGCATGTTTGCATTTATAGCGTGTTTCCGCTTTTGTACAGTGTTGCGAGCGAGCTGTTCTGGTGAAATCTTCTCACGCCCTTTCATCGATTTCATCAAGTCTTAGTCAAAAGATACTTCAAGATGGTGCCTGCCATTAGTACCAAAGACTACGCGGTGGGCGATCTAATTTGCTCTGAAATGCCATTTGTAAACTTGCTTCATGAGGATGCCAAGTCCAAGTACTGTGACAATTGTCTTTGCAAAAGGTTTGTCAAGTTTCTACTTTGATTGTCGATTGCTAACCTTTTGTCTGTTGTGTTGTCCACTCTTTAGCAGCAAAACTGTCACACTGAAAAAGTGCACGGCCTGCATGAACATGCACTACTGTTCTAAGTCTTGTCAGAAAGAAGGTAAAAGCTTCTAAATTGTAAGAAAAAAATTTTTCAATGTATGCAATTTTTATCTTTTAGATTGGAAGAGTGGCCACAAGTACGAGTGCAAATTTTATAAGAGCAATTACAACCCCAATCTGTTAAACGATGTCCCTAGAACTTTTCTTCGCCTTTACCTTCTGAAAAACCAGAAAGATCTGGCCTCTCGAAAGGTCAAACTTCAGTACGATTTGGTAGAAAAATCGTTTGATGATTTGGACAAGTTTTCTGGGGAAATATCTCCCAGTGTGACACTGGCAGTCAGTTTCATACTTAAAACTTTTGAAGACTGCGGCATTAAGAAAGTTGATCGTTCCATGCTGCTTGAGTATTTTTGCAAGTACTTTTACAATTTACTTCCAGTGTTTTCGAAGTACGAATGTGTCGCCTACGGCGTATACTCAAGCCCTTCGGTGTTCAGTAATTCGTGTGCTCCCAACGCAACTCGATCATTCAACGGATACCGTTCGGACGTTCGAGCCATCAAGGAGATTAAAAAGGGTGATCCAATCACCATCTGCATCTCTCGAATGGACATCAGTCGAGAGCAACGCCGTTCGTATCTGGAAAGAATTCTCATTGACTGCAAGTGTGAGCGTTGCACAAGCAATTTCGACCGAGGTAGGATCACCATCTTCAACATTAAAATGACTTTTAAGCTAAATACTTTTACCATTTTTCAGAATTCGACTACGACAACTTGGAACGACTCGAGTTGGAGATGGCAAAGGCTGAGCATATGGATCAGCAGTGGGACAAAGCGTTTCAGGTGGGCAAAAAGCTGATTCCACTGTTCAAGCACCTGGGCGGCTACGACATCACCGTCTCCTGGCATCTGATGCGAATGGCTGAAATCTACCGAAAGATGCCCATGTGGAGCTGGACAGCGGTGTCGGCGACGTTCTCGAGGACACTGTCAAGCACGTCAAAGTGACGCACGGAGTGGACCACCCGTCTACAAAGAGTATCTCAGCTCTTGAAGAGTATCAAGAGCTAAAGGAGAAATTAGGGAAATCAGTCCGGTCAAGGTAACTGCTCGAGAAAGCGCGAATGGTTGAGCGAGTCCTTTTAAACATTTTTAAGCTCATCCCTTCAGTTCAAGTAACAGTGTTTAGTCTCAAGTCATGCATGCTTTTCAAAGCACACACTTTGTATTCGTTTTCCACTATATGATTTAATATCAATTCAATCATAAAGTTTACTCCCTCTTCATTTAGAAATAGATGGGAAGTGAATAAGGTTTTATGCTTTGAATCGATGAGTTTGAAAAAAGAGATGATTTCATGAAAATGGAAAATTGTTGTTTGCTTTGATCTCGATTTAAAGTCGCCTTTCACAAACGACGACGCAGGTTTCAGAAAAAGTGCACTTTTCTTGAAGTGGCACATTTGCTCGCTTCTACCAGCGTGTTTCCGCTTTTGTACAGTGTTGCGAGCACGAGCTGTTCTGGTGAATCTTCTGACGCCTTCTCATTCCATCAAGTCTCAAAAGATACTCAAGATATGCCTGCCATCAGCACCAAAGACTACGCGTGGGCGATTTGATTCACTGAAATGCCTTTTGTAAAGGTGGTTGAAAGGATGCCAAGTCTAAGTACTGTGACAATTGTCTTTGCCAAAGGTTTGTCGAGTTTCTATTTGATTGATGTTCAATGTTGTGTTTTTTTGTTTTTCCCCTCTTTAGCAGCAAACTGTCTCACTAAAGAAGTGCCGGCCTGCATGAACATGCACTACTGTTCTAAGTCTTGCCAGAAGAAGGTAAAAGCTTCTAAATTGTAAACAAAGATTTTTCAATGTTGCAATTTTATCTTTAGATTGGAAGGCTGGCCACAAGTACGAGTGCAAGTTACAAGGCCATTCAATCTTATCTGAAAAACAAACTCTCGAACTATCTTCGCCTTTACCTTCTTCTGAAGAACCAGAAAGATCTGGCTCATCGAAAGGTAATCTTCAGTACGATGAATCGTTGGAAAAATCGTTTGATGATTTGAACAAGTTTAAGGGAAAATACTCCTGAATGACACTGACATTCCAAGTCATAGTTTAAAACTTTTGAAGCTGTGGCATTGGAAATTGATCGTTCTATCTGTTGAGTATTTTGGCAAGTATTTCGAAATACACTTTCAGTGTTTTGAAGTACGACTTGTCGCCCTACGGCATCTACATGAGTCCATCGGTGTTCGGTCACTCGTGTGCTCCAAATGCTACTGTCGTTTAACGGATGCCGACTGAACATTCGAGCCATCAAGGAGATTAAAAAGGGGATCCAATCACCTTTAGCATGCTCGAGTGGACATCGATCGACAAAGCGCCGATGTCTCTGAAAGACACTCATCATTGACTGCAAGTGTGACGTTGCACCACCAATTCAGACCGAGGTAGATCACCACTACTAACCCTAAAATGACCTTTTAAGCTAACTACTTTTAATCGTCTAGAATTCGACTACGCCCATGGAACGACTGGAGATGGAGATGAACATGGCGGAGCACAATGGATCAGTGGGACAAGCGTTTCAGGCGGGCAAAAAGCTGTTCCACTGCTCAAGCAGCTGGGCGGCTACGACATTACCGTCTCCTGGCATCTGATGCGAATGGCTGAAATCTACCGAAAGATGCCCAAATGTGGAGCTGGACAGCGGCGATGATGGCGGCATCGGCGACGTTCTCGAGGACACTGTCAAGCACGTCAAAGTGACGCACGGAATGGACCACCGCTCTACAAAGAGTATCTCCAGCTCTTTGAAGAGTATCAAAAGGCTAAAGAGAAACTAAGAAATCGTCCGGTCAAGAAGCTGTTCTCCGAGAGAAGGGAACTGATGAGACGGCCCTTTTTAACATGTTTTCCAATCTCTCCCTTCAGTTCAATAATCCCCCGAGTCTCAGCAGTGCAGTGCTTTCAAACAACACATTTTATTTTCATTTTACAATACTACGATTTATATAATTCAATCAGTAATGTTTACTCCCTCATCATTTTAGAATAGATGGGAAGTGTAATTAAAGTTTTATGCTTTGAATCGATGAGTTTGAAAAAGAGTGATTTCATGGGAAAATGGGAAAAATTTTGATTTGCTTTGATCTCGAAATTCAAGTCGCTGCCTTTCACAAAGACGAACGCAGTGTTCAGAAAAAAGTGCACTTTTACTTGAAGTGGCACATTTGCTCACTTTTCAGCGTGTTTCCGCTTTTGTTAGTGTTGCGAGGAGCTTGTTCTGGTGAAATCTTCTGACGCCTCTCATCGATTCCATCAAGTCTCAAAAGATACTCAAGATGATGCCTGCCATCAGCACCAAAGACTACGCAGTGGCGATTTAATCTGCTCGAAAATGCCTTTTGTAAAGTGGTTCAAAGGATGCCAAGTCCAAGTACTGTGACAATTGTCTTTGCCAAAGGTTTGTCGAGTTTCTATTTGATTGCTGATTGCTAACTTTTGTCTTTGGTTTTCCCTTCTTTATCAGCAAACTGTCTCATGAAGAAGTGCCGGCCTGCATGAACATGCACTACTGTTCTAAGTCTTGCCAGAAAGAAGGTAAAAGCTTTCTAAATTGAAGCAAAGTTTTTTCAATGTTAGCAATTTTATCTTTTAGATTGGAACGCTGGCCACAAGTACGAGTGCAAGTTTTATAAGAGCATTCAACTCTGTATCTGGAAAACAATACTCTCAGACTTTTCTTCGCCTTTACCTTCTTCTGAAGAACCAGAAAGATCTGGCCTCACGAAAGGTCAATCTTCAGTACGATGAATCGGTGAAAAATCGTTTGATGATTTGAACAAGTTTAACGGGTAATATCTCCCATGTGACACTGGACATTCATCAGTTAAAACTTTTGAAAGCTGGGCATTGGAAACGTTGATCGTTCTATGCTGTTTGAGTATTTTGGCAAGTACTTTCACAATTCCTTTCAGTAGTTTTCGAAGTACGACATTGTCGCCAACGGCATCTACATGAGTCCATCGGTGTTCGGTCACTCGTGTGCTCCAAATGCTACTCGACGTTTAACGGATCCGATTGACATTCGAGCCATCAAGGAGATTAAAAGGGTGATCCAATCACCTTAGCAGACTCGAGTGGACGCCGTCGAGAAGCAGCGCCGTTGTCTCTAAAGACACTCCATTGACTGCAAGTGTGAGCGTTGCCACCATTTCGACGAGGTAGATCACCTCTACTTAACCCTAAATGACCTTTTAAGCTAACTACTTTTGCAATCGTCTAGAATTCGACTACGCCTCCATGGAACGACTGGAGATGGAGATGAACATGGCGGAGCAAATGGATCAGTGGAACAAGGCGTTTCAGGCGGGCAAAAAGCTGTTTCCACTGCTCAAGCAGCTGGGCGGCTACGACATTACCGTCTCCTGGCATCTGATGCGAATGGCTGAAATCTACCGAAAGATGCCCAAAGTGGAGCTGGACAGCGGCGATGATGGCGGCATCGGCGACGTTCT
The DNA here is from genome assembly GCA_024499935.1 of Tyrophagus putrescentiae. Lineage (NCBI taxonomy): Eukaryota > Metazoa > Arthropoda > Arachnida > Sarcoptiformes > Acaridae > Tyrophagus > Tyrophagus putrescentiae. The sequence continues at coordinate 11,974,202 of JAMZRA010000001.1, read as the reverse complement.
CGAGGACACCGTCAAGCACGTCAAAGTGACGCACGGAGTGGACCATCCGCTCTACAAAGAGTATCTCCAGCTCCTGGAAGAGTATCAAAAGGCTAAAGGAGAAACAAAGAAACCGCCCGGTCAAGGAGCTGTTCCCAGAGCGAAGGAAACTGATGAGGCGGCCATTTTTAACATGTTTTCTAATCTCTCCCTTCAGTTCAAGTAGCCCGCCACCGGAGTCGTGACGCCTGCAGTGCTTTTAAACCAAAACACTTTTATTTTCATTTTCCACTAATATGATTTAATATCAATTCAATCAGTTAATGTTTACTCCCTTATCATAAAAAGAAGCTATAGCCTTTTGACAATAAAAATGCTAAGCAGAGTTGTAGTAGGGTGTACTTTTGATCTGCTCAGACGGGGCAGCTCGTCTTCTCGGCGAGGCCTTCGACCAGGCCGCCGATAGGCTGATGATGATGATGGTAGTAGTGCTAGTGGTAGCATTTTAGAAAAAGATAAGAAATGTGAAAAAAGTTGACGTTTTATGCTTTGAATCGATGAGTTTGAAAAAAAAGTGATTTTCAAATGTGAAAAAACAGTTGATTTGCTTTTATCTCGGTTTAAAGTCGCCGCCTTTCACAAATGACAAACGCAGTGTTCAGAAAAAAGTGCACTTTTACTTGAAGTGGCACATTTTCTGGGTGTTAACAGCGTGTTTCCGCTTTTGTACAGTGTTGCGAGTGTGAGCTTTGTTCTGGTGAAATCTTCTGACGCCCTTTCATCGATTCCATCAAGTCGCAAAAGACACTCCAAGATGGTGCCTGCCATCAGCACCAAAGACTACGAGGTGGGCGATTTAATTTTCTCTGAAATGCCTTTTGTAAAGGTGCTGAACAATGACGTCAAGTCCGAGTACTGTGACAATTGTCTTTGCCGAAGGTTTGTCGAGTTTCTACTTTTATTGCCGATTGCTAACCTTTTGTCTGTGGCGTTTTCCCCTCTTTAGTAGCAAAACTGTTTCACTAAAGAAGTGCTCGGGATGCATGAACATGCACTACTGTTCTAAGTCTTGTCAGAAAGAAGGTAAATGCTTCTAAATTGCAAGCAAAGATTTTTCAATGTTTACAATCTCAATTTTTTAGATTGGAAGGGTGGGCACAAGTACGAGTGCAAACTTTACAAGCACCATTACAACTCTAGTCTGGGCAAATACAATAACACTCGACTTTTTCTTCGACTTCTCTTTCTGCTGAAGAACAAGAAAGAACTGGCCTCTCGAAAAATCAATCTTCAGTACGATGAATCGGTGAAAATATCGTTCAATGATTTGGTTAAGATGACAACATCTAATCTAGGAATGAAACAGGAATTCGTTGCTACTCTTAAAATCTTTGACTGTTACGAAATTGAGGATTTTGATTGTGTTCCGGTGTTTGAGTATTTTCGCCAGCACTTTCACAATTTAGTTTATGTTTTTTCCCAGTACGGCCAAGTCGCCGCCGGCATCTACATGAGTCCATCGGTGTTCGGTCACTCGTGTTTTCCAAATGCTACTCGAACGTTCAACGGCTGCCGACTGGATATTCGAGCCATTAAGGAGATTAAAAAAGGCGAGCCAATCACCGTCAGCAAAGTTCGAGTGGACAAAAGTCGAGAAAAGCGGCATTCATATCTGGAATACAATTACCTCATTGACTGCAAATGTGAGCGTTGCACTAGCAATTTCGATGAAGGTAATCACACCATTTACAACTTTAATGACCTTTTTAAGCTTACTACTTTTACTCTTAGAATTCGACTACGCCAACAAGGAACGACTGGAGCTGGAGATGAACATGGCGGAGCAGACTGATCTGCAGTGGGACAAGGCGTTTCAGTTGGGCAAAAAGCTGATTCCACTGTACAAGCACCTGGGCGGCTACGACGCCTCCGTCTCCTGGCATCTGATGCGAATGGCTGAACTGTATGAAAAGATTCAAATTATGAAGCTGGGCACCGTTGTCGGCGACGTTCTCGAGGAGACTGTCAAGCACGTCAAGGTGACTCACGGAGTAGACCACCCGTTCTACAAAAAGTATCTTCAACTCCTTGAAGAGTCTAAAAGAGAAACTAAGAAATAGCCCGGTCAAGGAGCTGCTTAAAGAGAGGAAGAAATTGTTGAAGCGGCCCTTTTTAACATGCTTTCTAATCTCTCCCTTCAGTTCAAGTAATCCGCCGCCGAGTCTCAGCGCGTGCAGTGTTTTTAATCCAACACACTTTTATTTTCATTTTCCAATACTACGATTTAATATCAATTCAATCAGTTAATGTTTACTCCCTCTTAATTTTAGAAATAGATGGGAAGTGTAATTAAGGGGGGACACCGCGCACTTTTTGACTGCTTTTTCAAATTTTGATTTTGGGGTGGCTATGATGTTTATGAAAGATGTATTTAATAAGGATTGTTAAGAATTTCATGTAGAACAATTTTGTGTTGATACTATGGTTCTCCGATGACTGAGCCGCCATCAGCAACGATCCAAGTTTTCTGAACACAACGGTAACCACATCGGTATCATAGGAAGGTGGCATGGCTTGATTGAAGGTGCCAAATGAACGATAACGAAAAAATCTAAAACTTGATCGTCTTCGATTAATTTTTAAAGGTCTCAGTTTTTCTTTAACGATTTTTGATTTAAGATTTTGGATGAAAAAAGCATAAAAACTTAAAAAAATGAAAAAAGTTAAACTTTAAAATTAATTTAAAAAACAAGTAAGGCTAAATCAGCAAACCGAAGACGATCAAAATCTAGATTTTTTTGTTACCTTTCATTTGGCAAGTTCAATCAAACCATGCCACCTTTCTATGATACCGATGTGGGTACCGTTGTGTTTAAAGATCTTGGTGAAAAAAGCTATTGACATGAAAGAGAAACTAAAAAATTCGAAAATATTTTGTGCCTTTGCGTTGTCCCCCCTTAAAGTTTTATGCTTTGAATCGATGAGTTTGAAAAAAGAGGTGATTTTAAAATGTAAAAAATTGTTGGTTTGCTTTGATAACAGTTTCAAGTCGCTGCTTTTCACAAAAGACGAACGCAGTGTTCAGAAAAAAGTGCACTTTCACTTGAAGTGGCACATTTGCTCGCTTTTACCAGCGTGTTTCCGCTTTTGTGCAGTGTTGTGAGCTACCGAGCTCTGTTCTGGTGAAGCCTTCTGACGCCATTTCATCGTTTCCTTCAAGTCGCAAAAGACACTCCAAGATGGTGCCTGCCATCAGCACCAAAAATTACGCAGTGGGCGATTTAATCTGCACTGAAATGCCTTTTGTTAAGGTAGTTGCAAAGGACGCCAAGTCCAAATATTGTGACAATTGTCTCTGCCGAAGGTTTGTCGAGTTTCTATTTTGATTGCTCATTGCTGATTTTATTTTTTGTGTTTTCCCCCTTTTTAGCAGCAAAACTGTCTCATTGAAGAAGTGCACGGCCTGCATGAACATGCACTATTGTTCTAAGTCTTGCCAGACAGAAGGTACGAGTTTCTAAATTGTAAACAAAGATTTTTCAATGTTAACAATCTTTATTTTTTAGATTGGAAGGCTGGCCACAAGTACGAGTGCAAACTTTACAAGCACCATTACAACTCTTATCTACAATGCAACAACATCCGACATCTTCTTCGCCTTCTCTTTCTGCTGAAGAACCAGAAAGAACTGGCCTCTCGAAAGGTCAATCTTCAGTACGATGAATCGGTAGAAATATCGTTTAATGATTTGAAAAAGGTGGGATCATCTATGGGAATGGAACTGGAACTCATCGGTATTCTCGAAATGTTTGACCGTTGGGGCATTGAGGATTTTGATCGTGCTACGGTGAGAGAGTATTTTTGCAAGAAAAGTCAAAATTCACTTGCAGTGTTTTCGAAGTACGACCTTGTCGCCTACGGCATCTACATGAGTCCATCGGTGTTCGGTCACTCGTGTGCTCCAATGCTACTCGATCATTCAACGGCAGCCAACTGACATTCGAGCCATCAAGGAGATTAAAAGGGCGACCGATCACCGCTAGCTCGCTCGAGTGGACATGAGCGACAAGAGCGCCATTCGCATCTGAAGACATGTACGGCATTGACTGCAAGTGTGACGTTGCAGCAGCAATTTCGACAAGGTAATCCACCAACTACACCCTTAAAATGGCCTTTTTAAGCTAACTATATTTAATTTAGAATTCGACTACGCCTCCATGGAGCGACTGGAGTGGAGATGAACATGGCGGAGCACATTCATCATCAGGTGGACAAAGCGTTTCGTGCTGGAAAAAGCTGATTCCACTGTACAAGCACCTGTGCGGCTACGACATACCGTCTCCTGGCACTTGATGCGAATGGTTGAAACTTAAAAGATGCCATTGTGGAGCTGACAGCGCGATGTGGCGGCTCGGCGACGTTCTCGAGGACACTGTCAAGCACGTCAAGGTGACGCACGGAGTGGACCACCCGCTCTACAAAGAGTATCCTTCAAACTCCTGGAAGAGTATCAATAGGCTAAAGGAGAATTAAGAAATGTCCGTCAAAGGGAGCTTTCTCCGAGAGGAGAGAACTGATGAGACGGCCATTTTTAACATGTTTTCTAATCTCTCCCTTCAATTCAAGAAAGCCGCCGCCGAGTCGTGACGCCTGCAGTGCTTTTAAACCAAACACTTTTTTATTTTCAACTACTATGATTTAATTCAATTTATCAGATAATGTTTACTCCTCATCAACAAAAAAGCTATAGCTTTTTGACAATAAAAATGCTAAGCAGAGTTGTAGTAGGTGTACTTTTGAATCAAGTCTTGATCTGCTCAATCGGTGCAGCTCCTCTTCTCGGCGAAGCCTTCTCAGGTTCTCGAGTCTCCGCCTTTCACAAAAGACGAACGCAGTGTTCAGAAAAAGTGCTCTTGTTCTTGAAGTGGCATGTTTGCATTTATAGCGTGTTTCCGCTTTTTTACAGTGTTGCGAGCGTATTCTGGTTGAAATCTTCTGACGCCGTTTCATCGGTTCCATCAAGTCTCAACAGTTACTCCAAGATGATGCCAGCCATCAGCACCAAAGACTACGCGGTGGGCGATTTAATTTTCTCTGAAATGCCTTGTGTAAAGGTGGCTGCAAAGGACGCCAAGTCCGAGTACTGTGACAATTGTCTTTGCCAAAGGTTTGTCGAGTTTCTACTTTGATTGTCGATCGCTAACCTTTTGTCTGTTGTGTTGTCCCCTCTTTATCAGCAAAACTGTCACACTGAAGAAGTGCACGGCCTGCATGAACATGCACTACTGTTCTAAGTCTTGCCAGAAAGAAGGTAAAGCTTCTAAATTGTAAGCAAAAATTTTTCAATGTTTGCAATTTTTATCTTTTAGATTGGTTTGCTGGGCACAAATACGAGTGCAAGTTTTACAAACACCATTACTCCGATCTGAAAGACGATGTCCCTCGAGCTCTTCTTCGCCTTCACCTTCTTCTGAAGAACAAGAAAGCACTGGCCCCTCGAAAGGCCAATCTTCAGTACGATGAATCGATGGAAAAATCGTTTGATGATTTGGAACAAGTGGCAGCAACTTCAATTTCAAACTAACACTGTCTTCAATTCTCAAAACTTTCAAGACTGCGGCATTGGAAACGTTAATCGTTCCACGCTGTTTGAGTACTTTCGCAAGCTAACTAACAACTATATGCAGTGTATTTCAAGTACCACGTGTCGCCTACGGCATATACTCAGAGCCCTTCGGTGTTCAGTATCGTGTGCTCCCAACGCTACTCGATCATTAACGGATACCGATCGGACGTTCGAGCCATCAAGGAGATTAAAAGGGTGATCCAATCACCATCTAGCATCTCTCGAATGGACATCAGTCGAGAGGAACGCCATTCGTTTTGGAAACCCTTCTCATTGACTGCAAGTGTGAGCGTTGCACCAGCAATTTGACCGAGGTAGGATCACCATCTACAGCCTTAAAATATGATTTTAGTTAAATATATTTGTACATCTTTTAGAATTCGACTACGCCTACAAGGAACGACTCGAGCAGGAGATGCACACTGCTCAGCGGTGGGACAAGGCGTTTCAGGTGGGCAAAAAGCTGATTCCACTGTTCAAGCACCTGGGCGGCTTTGACATTACCGTCTCCTTGCATTTGATGCGAAATGGCTGAACTCTACGAAAGATGCCCTGTGGAGCTGGACGGCGATGATGCGCATCGGCGAAGTTCTCGAGGACACTGTCAAGCACGTCAAGGTGACGCACGGAGTGGACCACCCGCTCTACAAAGAGTATCTCCAGCTCCTGGAAGAGTATCAAAGGCTAAAGGAGAAACTAAGAAATCGTCCGGTCAGGAAGCTGTTCCCCTAGAAGTGAGCAAATTGATGAGACGGCCATTTTTAATGTTTTAAGCTCTACCTTCAGTCAAGTAAGCCGCCGAGTCTCGCCGTGCATGCTTTCAAACACCCCACTTTTATTTTCATTTCCCACTATTTTAATATCAATTCAATTAGTCAATGCCTGTTTACTCCCTCATCAACAACAAACACAAAAAGAACTAAAAAACTTTTTGACCGAAATGCAGTACCAGTGTACTTCTGTGATCTCAGATTTGCGCTCAGACGGTGCAACTCGTCCTCTTCTCGGCGAGAACTTTACAGGCCGCCGATCGACTTAGGCTCCGCTTCAGGCGGTGGAGGTTTCGCGCAAAGACGCCCACCGTGACGGTCCAGAGGAGGGTGAGGAGGATGAAGATGAGGTGGCCGAGGACTCGCGGTGGACTTACAGTGCTCGAGTTTAAAGTGGTTAGTCTGTGGAGGGAGCACAGGGAGCAGACGATGAGGAGGATGCCCAGCGGCACAGTGAAGGCAAAGTAGAACCAGGTGCAGCGTTCACTCTCGCCCAGTGCTCCGTAGGCGCCGCTGAAGAAGTAGAGGAAGAGCAGGAGAAAGACGCTGATGTTCTGAAGGTGCGCAAAATAGAAGAAAATAGAAGAGGAAGTAAACAATGAGGAGGCAGTATTTAGAGCAGAAAGAGAAGACACAAACTGCGCCACTGAACTTACGCCATCCAGGCCGCCCACTAGGTCTTCAGTTGTGCTGCTGCTGCTGCTGTTTTTACTCGTCGAAGAGGATCTGCCATCACCACCACCTCCGGAGAAAAGAAAGACGAGGGAGAGGAAGATGAACAGGAGGAAGATCAGCAGGTTGACCAGGCCAATCAGCAGCTTCTGGCAGGTGAAACCGGTCGGCGGGACGACGACGAACCTGACGGCAGTCCCGAGCGGTACCGTTGCGCTCGACTTTGGTGGCTCGACTTTGTCTTTGGCGGATGATTCCTTGCTGCTTTCCATGATGATTACTCACAAGCAAAAGTAACCAATTTTCTGCTTCTGCTTTTGAATTTGTGTGTGTCAGTGTGTGTTGGTGCTGATCGGCCAACAACTTGTGATCGATCTGGGGAGAATCTGTGGATAATGCATGCTGGTTGAAAGCAGCTGAAGAAACAGAAACCGAAGCTGAAGAAGAAGAAGCTGAAGAAAGAAAGAAGCAAATGTAAACAGTGCTGCCAAACGGTGTTATTTTTAGAGCCGTCAGTGCAAGTGATAGTTTGGGTGGAAAGGGAAAAAGCGTAGACATCGAAAAGGAAAAGGGCGTTTAGCAGAAAATCAGCATACTTTTAACATCGACATTTTTTGGAAATATGAAAATGAACATCAGGAAAAAAAGAAAGAAATCAAATTCGCCCTGGCAAAACGAGCAATATAAATAAAAAATAATTTGTGCATTTCTGCTTAAAATATTTTAATATGTTAAACAAAAATGCTACGGGCTTTCAAAAAACCAAATGTAAGCAAGGAAGGATTAATTTGTTTGTAATAGTTTCAAACGAACACTGAGCAAAGACGCCGATCCACCCGATGTCCACCACTTTACTCTGAAAGAGGCCTTCAGGCCTGAAATCCCACTGGGATCAAAATGGTGCGCAAGTCAGTCTCTTCAGTGGCCAATTCACTGCCAACTCTATACCACTGTTCAATCAAAACTGCCTAATTACTGGTATTTTTAACTGGGATTAAAATGAAATTATTGAATATTTGCAATTGTTTTTTTGACAAACTTTAATCCAAGGTTCAAATAAAAGTGCATATTAGATTAAATCCTCAGATAAAGTATAGAAATTTAAATTATAATTGTAGTGACAGTCGATTCAAAGGAAGACCGGTGCTGTGGTGAAGAATCTGCAGAACATCTTGAGAGCAATTTTGCTCCAAGATATTATCTGGTACGTTAGCCTGATGACCTTTGGTTTCACAGGATCGGCAGTTGAGTATGAAAAGATTAATGGCCCCCAGAAAGGGCATGGTCACGGGCAGATTCAGCCAGTTCACCTGAGAGTGAGAGTTGAAATAGAGGTACAGGTCCAGTGCCTTCACTGAGCGCAGCTGTGCTTGAAGAAGTGGGAACGGATGCTCAGGGTCCAAGTCGGTAAAATTAATACTTAAACTCAATTGTTGGAGTCGATGAAGCTGAGAGAGAACTGAAAAGAGCTGACTGAGTGTGGAGGATGAAACCCACAGATACAGCGTATTAAGGTTGGGAAAGAAGATGCCAGAGAGGGGAAATCTGTCGATGTGAGGTGTGAAAATACGTAGGCAAGTTATACGGCCACGAAGCTGGGCACTGGTGATTTGCTCAACTCTGTAAGGTAGGAGCCAAGCCGATCGAAGCCACATACTTCAACCGATAGTTCACCAGTGTTCTGTGCTGCGTACTGCTGGAAAGAGTTTAGAAAGGAGACCCGAAGCATACAGTTAATCACTTTCAGCTGGGCAAGAATTGGCAAGTCGTACAGTTCAACTCCTCTTAGTGTCAGGTATTTGAGAGCAGGCAGTGAGTTGATGGCAGTGAAAAGAGGTTGGAGGACAGTGGGATCACTCAAATGAGTCCTATTATTTTGGTTTATCACTTTGAGGCTTATCAGCTGACGTCGCCAGTGATCATTCTGCAGCATCTCAGTCAGGAGCTTCAACTTTTCCTCGCGGTCACAAACAAAGATCAGTTCAGTGATGGAGGGAAAAGTGAATACGATCTACTTTAGGATAATCCAGTTCTGCTGATCATTGTCAGCACATCCGAAACAGTTCCACTTAGTTAGACGATGCATCGGAAATTGAGGTGATCCATCAGAGTTGGTCAGCAGTCTCGCACTTTGCAAAACATTTCCAGTCCAGTTGATTTGAAATTCATAGTCCTTTACACTATGACCTCCAACGGTAATGGTGAGCGATGGGACAGTGGTCTGATTGACTTCCCTCACCCGGTGGTACCACTCGGGACAGACCTGGTAGGCACTGATCCGGTCACGCAGGTCCATCTGACTGAAAATGGCCAGGGAACACAGCTGAGGGAGATCGCGTTGATGTTTAGATAGAGACATTCTGAAAAGATGAAAAAGTCAAGAAGAAATACAGGCAAATCTCACACTGTCAATAAAAAACGTCTGCACAATTTATTGACAGTTGCGGGCGCCAGCGTCTATTTTCACTTGAAATGTCTACCCAAACCAATATTTTTGCATTGAAAAAATTGAAAAAACTGCTTTTGAGAGAGATGGCGCTGTCCGCGTTGACAGTTGCTGGCGTTTTGACAGTGTGAGTTTTGCCTGTAGAACAAATGGTGGACTGATGAGTGAAGAGGTGAGAGACGAGTGAGAGCACAACAGCAGCAGCACAATACAAGGGAAGACTGGGCAAGAAATCCTGTCCACTGTGTCCACTGTTTTTTCCAGTAAAATCCCACTGGGATCAAAATGGTGCGCAAGTCCGTCTCTTCAGTGGCCAATTCACTCCCAACTCTACAGCACTATTCAATCAAAACTGCCTAATTACTGGTATTTTTAACACAGATGGGGAAAATCGCGTTGATGTTTAGACAGAGACATTCTGAAGTGATGAAAAAGTTGAGGGAAAATACACAAACACGTGGTGACCTGTTGAGTGAAAAGGTGAGGGCAGAGTGAAAGCACAACAGCACAATGCGAGTGAAGACGGCTGCAGATATCCTGTCTCCTGGGTCTACTGTATCTCTAGGAGACCCACTGGGAATAATAAAAAGGCGCGCAAATCTTTCTCTTCAGTCGCCACCTCAGCTGCTACCTCCACTACCATCTGGTGAAAACCGATTTACTTCTCAGCAAAAAAGTAAATATTTTTTCACCTTTTTTACACCTCACCAAAGTCACCTCGCTTAGCTCGATGTTTTTTTGTTCGCTCTAGCCGAAAAGGTTACAATAAACAGGTTCCAACTTTAAGTGCCACCAATATATAAAAGTGGCGGCTTCAAATCGAAAAGCAATTCCAAATTGTAGCCGTTGCCAACTGAGGTTTGAAATACTTTTTTCTAATTGCACTCTTGTTTCCAATTCCTCCTTTTACGTTTCCTCCTCTTTGTTGTCCACTGCTACTGCTGACCACACCGACATTAATATATGGCGGACATAGTGGTGATAGAGGCGGAGACATGATCACGACCCAGCTGGTGGCAGAGTTGATCAGCGTCGAGGTCGTGTTGGTCGAGGCCGTGGTCGTGGCCGTCGCTGACTTTAGGAAACTGACGAGCTGAGCACTCAACGTAGACGTTGCTGGATTCAAATTTTTTAAGTAAATATAAAAAGCCCGACTCCAAGCTCGGGAACCCTCTCAACAGAATGGTAGCTCCTCACTGATAGCTTGATAGCAATAACAGAAGAAAAAAAGTCAAAAAACTTTTGAACAAAAGTTCTTAAGTAGAAACTTTCTTGACAATGGACAACAAAGCACAGCAAAAAGGCGTTCCATTTGCACTACAAATAGCGTAGTCGCCAAATCGAAAAGTCGCATTTCAGCGTTGAGTTTGACAGTTGAATAAACTTGCATAATCTTTTCTCCGGTTTTTTTCCACTGCTCATCAGCCTCTCTACATTGGGCGATTACAATGGCCGCCGCGGCTGCCGACGCCGAAGAGGAGGGCCCGGTGGACTTCGAGGACGACCACCTGCTGGAGCTGCAGCAGCGGATGACGCCGCTGCAGATCGCCCGCATGGCCGCCCGTCTGGGCACCATCTACCATCTCCCAGGGGTACCGTCCTCGCTGAGGTGGCCCCCCGACGGTGATCCGGAGCGGGATTACCGGCTGACGGTCCTCTACGCCGCCGTCCTCTTCACCCGCCTGCGCGACAGCTTCCGCGCGACGCTGGGCGGGCTGGCGAACCGAGACCACCACCACCGCGGAAACCAGCACCCGGACGCCTACGGTCGAAATTGCCGCCTGACGGTGCTGCTGAATGACTTTGGCCTGCTGCCGACGGCCTTTCACGGGGGCGGCCAGGAGCGCCGTCGCTCGCTGAACTGCCTCTTCGTCGGCCTCACCAACGCCTGGTTCCGCTTCCTGGAGGGGGAGCAGGCGGCGGGGCCGGGCGAGGGCCACCCCCGGAATCCCTTTCCGGTGCCGGTGCCGCCGCTGGCGAACAACGCCGAGGTGGAGGTTCCGGTCGAGTGGCGGCCGCTCTTTCAGCTGCCGCCCGTCACCACCACCATCGAGTACCGTCGTCTGCGGTGGATCCTCCTCGCCTACCAGGTGCGCTACCCGGTGCTGGCCGGGGCGCCGCCCGGCCGCTGGCACCGCTACTTTGAGCCCAGTCTGGGCCTGCAGAGCATCACCTTCTGGCGCCACTGCCTGATTCGGGCCGCCTTCAGCCTGCTGGTGGTCGACCCCTTCTGGCGGCTGGCCCACGAGGAGGGCCTGTTTGAGGGAACGCATATGAGCGATTTGCACGGCGTGCACTTTCGCCTTACTGGCTGGCCGAACGGGGTGAATGATCCGCCGGAAGGGGCGGAGCAGCAGCAGGATCAAGCGCAAGTGGATCCGCCGGAAGTACTTCGAGATACACTGCTTCGCTGGGTGTTTGGTGTCCAGGTGTTTGGTGATCGACCTGATCCGGTGGTACGACCACGAGGAGGACAAGGTCGAGCTAGGGGCCGTGGTCGAGGCCGAGGGCCGAGAGCTGAAGACCGAGCTGAAGACCCAGCTGGCGGCAGAGTTGATCAGCGTCAAGCTCGGGGTCGAGGTCGAGGTCGTCGAGGCCGTCCCCGGCGTCAATGACTTCGAAGTTGATGAGTCCTCGTGAGGTGCTTCTCTTTGGCAACACAATTTGCCCAATTTTGTTTTTACTTTTTTTGTTTCAAACACACACTTGTACTGTTTTTTTGTTTGCAGTAAACCCCAGTATAATTCATCTGCCACCCTCGTCGGCCGACCAAGTGTGTACTGGAAAAGGTAAAAACCATTCGTTCTTTATATAACATGAAGAAGAAGAAGAAATGAAAATAAACAGTACAATAGTTTGATGACAAACATGATGCATGAAAAGGGTGTAACGAATATAAAGAAAAGTGCTTGAAGGAAAACAATTTGAGCTTCTCTCTTTCAGGATTTGAAGCCTGTTTTGTCTTGAAAAACTTTAACAGAAATAGAAACAGGCTCAAGCTTTCTTTGCAGCCAAGGCGTGGTCCACGGTGACGAGCACTACCGTGATTAGCCACCAGCCGACAACAAGGAGAATCCAAACGGTGCTCTGAAGGGGCGAAGCAAAGGGATTCAGCAACCGGTACCGCTTCTTCACCTCCTCCTCCTCCTTCTGCTTCCTCTTCAGCTGATCATCATCATCATCAGCCACCAACTCAGCCTCCTTCTTTGACGATGTTGAAGTCTTCAGGTAGGCGCTCATTGCCCGTTGCACCTTCCGCCTGGAGGCGTACACCAGCAGGCAGGGAAAGAGGTACTGGATGAGGCCGCCGGCGTAGCTGCCCACAAAGCCCATCAGCCAGGCGACGTTGTCGGTGAAGAGGGCAATGGCCAACGGGGGGAGCATCGCCACCAGGAGGAAGGCGATTCGAGAGAAGATTCCCTCTTCTTCTTCTTCAGATGAAGTTGAAATGCGGGAGCAGGGCCAGACAGCTCCGCCGACCACCACCTTCAGGTTGCTGATCAGCGTAAGGGCAATCTAGGTTAGGTTGATTGGTAAAGATTAAAAGGTAAACAACAAAAACTTGGGACACCACCACTTACCATCGTGTAGTTGCCAAACATCGTAAAGACAGGATAGAAGGGCAGGAAGAAGGCAAAGAAGGCCGGTGTGGAGGGGGAGGCGTTTTCCGTATGGTTGTGGTGACAACTAAAGAAGAGCAAAAAGAGGAAGAGCATTTAGAAGGAGATTTCGAACCGGAAACATTGCCGCCACTTGTCTCACTCATCGGCGGCAAAGTTGAGCGTGTAGACGTCCTCGAGGTGGGCAAAAGCAAAGGCGCCGGTGAGGGATATCAGCAGGTAGCAGCCGACCACGAGGAGGTAGACGAGCTGCAGGCCGCCGAACAGGCGCCGCTTCTCTCGAACTGCCGTCAGAATGGAGGGCACCGAGTGGTGGGCCATGAAACCTGGCGGTGATTCATGAAAGAGAAGAGAAGAAAAAGTAAAGGTTTGTTTACATTTCAGCAACACAACAACTTTTGCCACTTACCGTAGACACAGACGCCAAACATCGTGGGCACAAAGGGCATGTCAATGGCCGCTGGGTGGCCCCTGGGGCCGCCGTCGAGGACGATCGTTCGCACGGCCAGGCCGACCATGCTGATGAATGCTGGGAAGGGGGGGGAAGAGGTTTTTAGAACTTCCGAATCATCAAAAGGTTCAAGATGAACTTACCGAGCCAGCGAAGGACAATGGTGGCCACCTGAAGCAGCGTCGTCTTCTTCAGGCCGGCGAACGTCAGCGGCAGGAGGAGGGCGACAAAGGCGAGCAGGGACAGCTGGTAGACGCCGCCACGGGTCAAACCGGCGGGGGCGCTGCTCACCCAGCAGGGCAGGAGGTCTTCTTGGAGGGTGTCGCCGCTGAGGAGGCTCTGGAACATCTCCTCCTTCTCATCCTCGTTCAGAGTTGCCGCCGCCCAGTGGGTGAGATTGCACTGGGCTGGTCGTGGTGCAGTGCAGAGGAGCTCGCGCGCCGACTTGGCCATCATCACGTTGAAGATCAGCAGATCGCCGAAGAGGTAGACGGCAATGGAGAGGAAGAAGAACTTCGAGAGCAGGCGGGGAAGGAAGAGGTCCGTCAGCTCGCCCAGTTCGAATTTGGTGTCGATGCTAAAGAGGTCGGCGGTGAGCGGCGGTGGCGGTGGTGGTGGTGGTGATGAAGTTGAGGAGTTTGGAGCTTCGATTTGCTCAACATCGCAGGAGGAGGCTTGAAAGGCGGCGTTCACAAAGCTCCCGCTCACTTTTCGAACACGGCCGCCTTTCTTTTTCTTCTGTTTCTTGGCACCCTCATTGTCCTTATCGACTATGGAAATCTCCTCCTCAAATGTGGAAGAGGAAGATGAGGATGAGGAAGAATGCACTAAAGCTTGAAACCGCTTGATAAAATTAGCGTTGGCCATCGCCTCGAGGAGACAGGTGACGGTGAAGTAGGAAACGGCGGCAAGGGCGGCGATGATGGTACTGCCCACCAGGTAGCCCACCTTTTGGAAAACGTGCGGAATGGCGAGGACGCCTGTGCCGAGCAAGAGGTTGAAGATGAAGATCAGGCCGATCTAGGTTTGGTTAGTAGAGCGAAATAAAGAGGTAAACAAAAGTTTCATCTCGCAAAGTGTAGACAAAAAATCGGGTACTTACCACCAAGTTGTACTTGTCCTCTTCATCCATCTCGGTGGCTGCTCGGTGGTGATTCCTTGTTGGAATGAAGATAGTAGTGGAATGGTACTGTTTGCAGTGGTGGTGGTGGTGCTGCTGGTGGTGATCGACCACTCACCAGGCCTGTCGGTGGACGACTGAAAGAGCAAGAGTGTCACTTTCGAGTTCTCTCTAACCACCAAAGATTTCTCTCTGAACTCTCAACTCCCAACGCTCGCTCTAATGATGTCCTTAGAGTGTCAGTTTCTTCAGTGCACCCTAAACATAAACAAAGCCAGATGCTGCTGATGGTGGTGGTGATAGTCTTCACAGAGGGTGATGGGCTGATGCTGCTGCTACTGCTGCCTCTCTCGAGAAGACAGTAACTGGTAATGGTGAAAGTGCTGGTGGCGGTGGTGGTGATTCACCAGTTCAAATTGTTGGTCGACACTGTCGACTCGACAGCTGAAACCGTTCTGCTGCTCTAATCTGCCGATTTTATGTTATGTAATTGGGAGACCCGATTTGGCAAAGTAATGGTTAGTAATAGCAACAGTCAGTTCGGAAGAATCAGATGAATGTCAAACGGCACTCATCCCCTCGAAACTCTGATTACCATCATCATCATCAACGACGACAACGATGACATCGATGACTATATCTCCTCGTCTCGTGATGAAACTCTGCAAACGCCAACTGCGCACCACACTGAATCACTGTTTTTGTCCTGGATACCGCGCCACCACCAACAACAAGGCCAACAGACATGGACAATTAACTTTGGCTGGATGTGAGAGGTTTTCAGGTGCAATCATCGAAATGATGAGCATGATGACGGTGATAATCGTAATGATAACACTTTTCGCCCCATTGAAAAGCTCCTAGACAACGCACTGGCAGTGCTCAACTGCTCGTCTGCTGCTACTGCTGTTGCCGATATAATTGAGCAATCCACCAAACAAAAACGAAACACATTTTTGCAATTATAAACACTTTTACACAAAAGTGTGTCACCTTTACTCATCACACCTTTCTCTGATCCGAAACAGAAAGACGCCTACAAAAAGCAGCCAACTCAGGCAAAAGCCATTGAAAAAGAGGGCGACAGACGTTCTAGAGCCGCGACCCTCACTCTCAAAGTTGACGATCATCATCATGCTGCCATTGATCATCAGCTCCAGGTTGAGGTACACCAGGTGCAGCAGTGCGCAGACCAGATAGACGGCCAGACATTGGACATTTCTGCCCACTGCGCCGGCCATGCCGATGATGCTGTAGATGATGAGTGGAAAGTCGAGAAAGTACTGTCAACAACAAAAGTGTTGAGGGGAATGGGCAGTAAAAAGTAGCACAGTTTATTAATATCGTGCAAGTTTTAAGGTTTTAATAACTCCGAAGCTTACGATAAAGCCATTACGATCAATAGTGGTTTTCTGTATGATCATGAAGATAATGGTGAGGAGGGCAATGCACCAGGTCACCAGGGCAATGGTCACCTGTTGACAGTTGCGCAAGCAGTGGTGGGTTGATGGTGGTCTTTGGTGCAGATAATGCGGCAGATGCGGAAGCTCTAGACAACGCATGGCAGTGCTCAACTGGCTCTTTTGTCGACTATGCTGTTGCGATATAATTGAGCACCACCAAACAAACGAACAATTTTGCAATTATAAACTTTTAAAAAGTGGTCACTTTCATCACCACTTTCTTGATCCGAAACAAAAGGACGCTACAAAGCAGCCAACCAGGCAAAAGCATGAAAAAGAGCGACAGAACGTTCTAGAGCGCGACCCATCTCAAAGTGACGTCATCAATGCTGCATTGACACAGCTCCAGTTGAGGACACCAGTGCAGCTGCGCGACGAAGACCACATGCTTTCGCATGGCCGCATGCCGATGTGCTGTAGATGATGAAGTTGAAGTCAGAAGTACTGTCACACACAAAAGGTTAGGAATGGGCAGTAAAGTAAACAGTTATTAATATCGGCAAGTTTTAAGTTTAATAACTCGAGCTACGATAAGCCATAACCCATAGTGGTTTTCTGTTGATCATGAAGATTCAACGGGAAGGGCACTCACAGTCACCAGGCAAGCTGGTCACTGTGCAGTTGCTCAACGAGCGTGAGGTGATTGCAGTCTTGGTCCACGAGTGGCAATGCGGAACTCCATAACTTCTCAGATCACTTGGCCTGCACGGTCTGTTCACACAGCGGAGACACAACTCAACTGTGCGAATGTGCACGGTTGACTATTCATCACAGAAAAGTTGTGCGCTGCAAAGAAACGGGGGCAAACGCGTAAGTAACAAAGGTGGCAAAACTGATGTATACTATCGAGATATTTAGCCCACTCGATAGAGGACCACTTTCACCTTGAGGCACAAGAATGGATGCTGAAGTTTTATGCCAGAGCACGCAAAACAAGTACAAATAATCGGCAAAGTAAAAAAAATGAGCAGTAGACTCAGACCAATCCTGAGCGACCTATCGCGATCCACCGGAAGGTCACAAACCAAAAGCTCCGTATCAAGCAAGATGAGCGTCCACTAGCTCAAACTGATCCATAAGTCGACGCATCGACCCTACTCAAAAAGGACAATTAGAATTGCTTTAGGTTCACGAAATCGCAGCGGCAAAGTGAAATGAAATGAGTTCACCAGATGAAGGCGTCATCTCTGGCGCAGCGCAGTGAAGTAGGCCGGCGAGTGAAGGCGGGATGATCACTGAGCAATACAGAAGTGGATAGAGGAACTATTAACAAAAACACTATCTTCCGCCTTAATGATCAAGATCAGAGACAGACAGCATACCAAAAGGTGCAAATAACGTAGCTGAGCGGACCAAAGGTAATGGAGTCACCAGATGACGGCGCTTTCTGCAAGATGAAAAGGCCGGCGTAGCCTGACACTGTGTTCACACAGTGGGACGATGCTGATTTTGATATAAATTTTTTAGTCGTCACCTGGTTAGTACAAATGTAAGTGAGGGAATGATCGGCGTTTAATTGAAAAGCATTAACAGAAGCATCAAACAACTGACACAAATTCTCGATTTTGGCAAGGAAATTTGCTTTAGTCTCACGCAAAATGTTGTAATGTACAGAATGTAAAAGATGAGGAGAAAAGCTGTAATTAATTGAAGAACATATAAACAGAATAGCAGTCAAAGCAACAGATTCTGAATGGAATGATGTACAAACTTTTATTAATAGTGCACAGCTGCTGCAGACCAACCATGTTTCACCGGATCAAAGAAAGAACAGAATAGAAAAGTTTAGTTAAATGAGCAGTATTTACACCTGTGCAGATGTTTTCATGCAAACGTTTGAGATGGAAAATAGTGAGATCAATAGTAAGCTACAAGGCCAAGACACTTGCATTTAGAAACACCCTTCTACTGTAGAAGAAGTTCTACACCAATGTGTCACCTTCACTCTTTTTCTCTGATCCTAAACAGTAAAACGCCCACAAAAAGCAGCCGCCCTAGGCTGAAGCCATCGAAAAGGACGACAAAGGGTCTAGAGCTGCTCTTAATCTTAAAGTTGGTGATCACCATGCTGCCATTGATCATCAGCTCGAGATTGAGGTACACCTGGTGCAGCAGTGCGCAGACCAGGTACACCGCCAGACAGCGGACATTACTGCCCACTGCACCGACCATGCCGATGATGTTGTAGATGATGAGTTGAAAGTCGAGAAGGTACTGTCAACAAAAGTGGGGAGGAGAGGAGGATTAAAAAGCGGACTTTTATTATCACTAATCGTTACAAAAACAGTGTGTGGCAATAGCAATCTCAGTATATTATTTTACAATTGAACCGTAACTGTCAACGTTTGACGGGTAGATCATAAAGAGAAGAGTGAGGAGGGCAGTGCAGCAGGTCAACAGGTCACCAGGTCACCGGGTGACAACTGCGTGTGGGTTGCCTTTCTTGCAAATGATGATGCGGAAGATGAGGCTGACTCATAGTTCGGGTGAAGCAGACTTGGTCTTTTGTTTTGTCAGGGCTGTTGGCAGCAGCTGTTGGTGACTGCTTCAACTGACTGCTGAAATGATTGAATCGAAGCTTCACAAGAAAAAAACAAAAATGTTGTAAAGTAAACAAATGCGGCAGCAGCGGCAAATGACTGACTGAACCAAAGCTGGCTATTTTTAGCCAGCTGCTCTGATGAACCACTTTTTACTGGCTCAGAAGAAACAAAGAGGAGAACCTGCTGAATTTTCAATGGCAAGCACAAAAATTTTTTCGGTAAGTTGCGGCAAAGTAGTTTGAGGTGATCCGTAGTGTCCACTACCTCAGCACCTTCTACCGATCATCATCTGAGTATTGAAGTCTGCCTTCTGCTGATTCCACCGACGAAGACTGCACGCAAAGACGACCAGAAACGCCGTCCAGCCGATGTCGCCCACCACCGAAGAGATGATATTGAGTTTTTGTTCACGCAGGAAGCTACCATCATAACTGAAAACACCAACACCACCAGCATCATCATTCTCAAAACTGAAGCTTCCCTCCCACTTTCTTCTAGTGCTGCTGCTGCTGCTGCTGCTACCTTCAAAAGAGTTCATCGCCACCAGAAGGTACACCGCGCCGGCAATGTGAGCACGGTGCCGAGGATGTTGACGGCGAGGTACACCTGAAAGAGGCGTTCATTCTCCTGGCAGGCGCCGACGATGCCGCAGTAGAAGTAGCCCAGGATGAGGAAGCAAAAGAAGAGGAAGAAGACTAACTGAAAGAAATAAAAGTAGGAGAGAAAAGGGATCGTAGGAACAACTTGAACACTATCTTTCCAAGCCACAAAACTTACTTTACTGCACTTGGGAAAGAGTCGTTCAGTACGAGTGCATTAACCAGGCATAGCATAATGGCGGCTGGATTGAGTTGCCATCGACTGATGTCCACCGACGAGATGAAGAAGACCGGCGGTCGCTATCGATGTCCCACACCGGAGAGATGACTTGATTTTTGTCGGATTCAAAACTGAAAAAAACTTTCAACTCATCATCCAAAACTGAGCGGTCCACTTTTTCAGTTTGCTTGTTTTGGCGTGCTGATTTCAATTAAATGAAGCACGCCTGGCAAGGAATTTGATTAGGTTTGACACGAATGTGTGAGCGAGGAAAGAAAGCTTCAATTCGCAGGAATGTAACACGGTGCACAGAGCGCAGCGGGAAGCAAACAGTCTAAATAGAAAGGGTCGTACTTTGGTATTTTCCAACCGCACACTCTTGATGCACTTGTAATACTAAAGTTTAAGGCAAAAGGCAATGGAAGCGTTTTCATGACACACGAAAAAACGATTGGCTGAATGTTCAAAGTGCACAACTTATTTTTACCTCAAATTTTCAACCACCACACAACTGACAGCAACCATTCGCCTCCATTCACATATCCCTTTCTGGCACGGATCTCAGTTGACCTTCGGGTGATCCGACGGCGAAGGTTTGCGAAGCAAAGGCGGCCGAGAAAAGAAAAGCGTTCATGGGTATTTATCAAAAGACAACGCCTAGCCCTGGGATTTCCGATATTTTAATTACGAACTAGAAGTACCATATTCTTTGTTTCGATGCCTAACGAAGCAAGTCAAAGCCAGCAATGTATCCAACCACCAGCCACACCGACTGACGACGAGACACCCAGTCAAGACCACTCCTCTGTGACCCTTCTGATTCGCAGCACAGTGCGAAGGTGTGGGAGAGGCGGGAGGAAACGCATGCGATATTTAATGAAGGAAAAAAATTTTAGGAAATCGAATAAGAAATCAACAGAGACACCCTTTCCTTTGGTTTGCCTTACCAAAAACGCGCAGCAATAGAAAGTCCAAACGACACGAGAGCGAGAGCCACAAAAGGGGAGGTGTTCAGCCGTGATCGACACCTTGGGCAGTATAAAGGAACAGGGCGTGGATTGGGCAAGTGGATGTTTCAAACCACAACTGGGATACATGTAGTTAGCAGTCATGCCAAGTTGTGGTTGCTGGTCCTTCTGAGTTGTAATTTCCTTCTCCTTCCCGCCAAGCAGTAATGGAGGGAAACTGCCCAGCTCTAACCTGCTAGCCTAGGGAAACTAGAGCTAAGCTACAGGTAACACTGGAGCAGTGATGATGGCTCAGACCACGCGGTACTGTTCGATGATCAATGCAACCGGACACAAAAGAAGCGGTTTGGTGCGATATTTTATTTGAGAGAGCACTGAGAGGATTTGGAATCTCAGTCCAACAAATGGTACAAGAAGACAAAAATGAGTGTGAAGGGTGATGATGACGAGGTAGAACGTTCAGCTCACCGGTATGAACGAGCGAGTTCGGCCGACTGACTTTGCCCAAGCAAATCAGTCGTTCTTATACTCAGGCCTACCATCGTAGTCCTTCTTCCCATTGCTTCTTAGCAACTGGTGTATTCCAGTCTCATCCGTCGGCTTGTGGGCTTGACGCAACTTTAGCTGATTAGCGCGCAATTCGCGTCTGGCAATCTCAGCGAGTTTTATGGCATGAAATGTGGGCATGTGAGTCTGTGTCAGCGTTCCTTGTTCAGTGTTATCAGTGGGCAAATTTCCCAGATCACGTAGGCAACGCCACTATGCTGTTTCAATCAGGCCAGTGTCCCTACTGAACACTCGTGTGTCTCATTCTCCTTGTTTGTGCACCTGTGTACTAGTTTTCATTTGCAAGCTCATTTACATGCTGCTGAGGCCTGGTCACTTTTGGCCTTGTCTTGTTTTTTTTATTGGCGACAGTTTCAATGTGCGGCGAGCCATCACTTGACGCTTTTATGGCACTTCGCTGCTGCGCCCATTCAGCAAGGGAATGGTGTGTTTCCCCAGATTCAGATTGACTTCAGCCAGTTCAGCTTCGCCCTCACCTTCATCAAGCTGCTGGTGCTCATCTTCGACGTGCTCACCTTTCCCTTCTACGCCCTCTACCAGCAGCCGTGGAAGAAGCGAGCGGCCAATCGGCGCATCCGCGCCCGCCTCCAGGACCCCAACGACCCGCACTCGGCCTACGTCCGCGTCGACCCGCCCTTCCTCAACTACTACGCCTTCAAGCCGGAAAGCATCCCCGAGTTTCAGCAGCTCTCCCTCAAGCTGAACCCCCGTGAGCAGCCCGCCCTCGGCTACCGCGAGGTCATCAGCGTCACCGCGGAGACGACGCGCACCGGAAAGCGGCTGACCAAGTACAACCTCGGCGACTACAAGTGGCTCAACATTGGCCAGGTGGACGAGAAGATTGGCCAGCTGGCGCGCAGCTTCCTCTCCAAGGGCGTCAAGTTCCAGGATCGGGTGCTGATCTATGCTGAGACTCGCATGGGTAAGTGGTGATGATTTTAATGAGGGAAAATCTTGATGATAATTTGATCCTTTTCATTTCAGAATGGTTCCTCTGCGCCCAGGCCCTCTGGCGCATCGGCTCCACCGTGGCCACCCTCTTTGCCACCCTCGGCCAGGAGGGCGTCGTCTACGGCATCAACGAGACCGAGGTGGAGCACATCGTCACCACGGAGGACCTGCTCCCCACGCTGCTCAAGCTGATTCACCGCCTGCCCAAGGTGCGCCACATCTACGTCATTGACCTCCACCCGGGCCTGCTGAAGTCGGCCAAGGTCCGCCAGGGTGACTTTGACAAGGCGCTAGCCAGCACTGAGCGCACCGTCGAGCTGATGACCTACACGCAGATGGGCGAGGTGGGCGCCAAGATTCCCGAGGACCAGTACGAGTACACGCGACCGGGCCCCGAGGACGTGGCCGTCATTCTCTACACCTCGGGCTCGACGGGAAATCCCAAGGGTAAGCTTAATTCGGGAAAAGCTTTGTTTTCATGAGGGTTCTAAAACCTGTTGTTGTTGTTGTTTCTGCCCACTCAGGAGTCATTCAGACGCACCGTAACTTTGTGGGCGCCATTCGCGCGCTGGTGGCTTTCCTCAACGAGGACATCATCGACGACGCGCCGAACCACGTCTACTACGGCTTCCTCCCTCTCGCCCACTCCCTGGAGATGGCCGCCGAGCTGGTCTTCTTCTCCGCCGGCGTGCGCATCGGCTACGGCAGCCCCTACACCATGACCGACAACGGCACGGCGATCATCCCCGGCCAGAAGGGCGACCTCCGCCTGCTTCGCCCCACGCTGATGGCCGGCGTGCCGCTGATCCTCGACCGCATTCGCAAGACACTGACCGACCGCTTTGAGCGCCCAGGGCGGGCCATCTTCTGGAAGCAGCTCTTCAAGTACTTCTGCGCCTACAAGAACTTCTGGATCGACCACGGCTACGATACGCCCCTTGTCAATCACTTTATCTGCAAGAAGGTGCAGGGGCAGCTCGGCGGCCGGGTGCAGTTTATGATCATCGGCGGGGCGCCGCTCAGTCCGGACACGCAGCGGGTGATGCGCGCCTTTCTCAACGTTAAGCTGCTCATTGTGAGTCATGACTTGTTGTTGTTTTGTTTATTTAGAAAACGTTTTTTAACCTTTTCATCATCGACTTTTTCAGGGCTACGGCTCCACGGAGACCTGCGCCGGCTCCTTCATCACCGACTTTGACGACATGTCCATCGGCCTGATTGGCGCCCCGCTGCACGGCGTCAAGCTCCGCCTGCTGGACTGGCCCGAGGGCGGCTACTCGGTGAATGACAAACCGAATCCGCGCGGTGAGCTGGTCATTGGCGGCGACGTGATCACTAAGGGCTACTTTAAGCTGCCCGAGCAGACGGCCGAGGCCTACGAGGAGCGCGACGGCGTCAAGTGGTTCAAGATGGGCGACATTGGCGAGGTCTACCCCAATGGGACGGTGAAGATTGTCGACCGGAAGAAGGATTTGGTAAGGAGGAGGAGGAGGAGGAGTTTTGGGGGTGAAGATGATTTTTGTATCTAACTGCTTTTTGTGATCACCCCTCAGGTCAAGCTGCAACAGGGCGAGTACATCTCCCTGGGCAAGGTCGAGGCGGAGCTGAAGAACTTCAAGTACGTGGAGAACGTCTGCGTGTACGGCGACTCGCTGCGCACCTTCATGATTGCCTTCATCTCGCCGAGCATCGGCGCCCTCAAGCGCCTGGCCGTGGAGCACGGCAAGGGCGACCTGACGCTGGCGCAGTGGTGCGAGGACGAGGAGCTGGTCCGCCTGGTCACTAAGGAGTTGGCGGAATTTGGCGCCGAGTGCGGTCTCAACCGAATGGAGATTCCGCAGCGCGTCAAGCTCTGCCACGAGGAGTGGTCCGTTAATACTTCATCTTTTCAACCGCCGAAACATTCAGAAGTTTTACGCCGATTCGATTGAAAAGATGTATGCTTAAATTATCTAGCCTAGAATAAAATATTCTAAACTGATAAATTAACTTATTTAACTTTTTGTAAAATTAAATTTTGATTTTCTAAATGAATTAAAAAACGTTAAAACCGCTCATAACTTAACAGTTTAAAGTTCCCTTTGCCCACTCTACTACGGTGTTAATCCACAATCAAAACCACATAGCCAAAAAACAGTGTAAAAGGAGTACCATGTACAAAGATGTACCGTGTATAAACATGAATTGTGTACATAAGTTTTTTAAATACAGTGAATGCAGAAACGCGTACAACAGTTTCTAAAATACTTTAAAAACACTTAATCTACGCAAAACAAACAATAATTTTTAAACAACTGTGAATTTTGTTTAAATTTTAAAAATTTTGATGATTTATTGGTTTATTTAACTTGTTTCTCAAAATATTCAATCACAATTCCTGAAACGTTTACCAATAGCATAGCATTTGATTAATTTCGAATAAAACGGATAATTTATTAAAAATAAGTGTAAAAATAATTCTTTTTAGATTTAATCGTCAGCTTTTATTACAATGGTTTAGTGCTGCATCATCATAACCATTTGTGACTCTGTTTTCAAAAACATCATTTCCTTTTGCTTGTTTTGATTTAAATTTTAAAATGGTATGTAAAAAAATATGCAGTGAAATGTAAAATAAAGTTCAAATTCATTGTTTTTATTGTTTTTAGAGTTTCCTTGATGATAAAAATGATTTTTCGTCCTATTGCCAAGCTATACGCGACATCATCAACGGAAAGTTTGATTGGGAAAAAGCTAGGCGACTTGAAACCATCTTAAGTGAACACAAAGGAGAAATCAAAGAAGAAGATGGTCTTTGTTCATACATTTATTTTCTGATGGACCCAAAAATTGCAAAAAAACTGTTTAATTTGTTTCCTGAACTATTGACTGCTGATCTTGAGAAGTTTAAACTTTTTATTTTGGCAATATTTTACTGTGGCAAAGGAACTCGAGATCGCTCTTTTAGCCACGAACAATTTGCTTCTTTGGTGAGTATCTAAAATTTTTTTAAAATTTTTTTTTAAATTTTAATTTGCTTGTTTTTAAGGTTGACGAAAAAGGGCGAAAAATTCTTGAAATTGAAAAAACTGGATACAAAGTGTCCGTTCTTCAAATTTTTAATGGCATTTCTGATACGGAAGCATCTACACGCGAATCTATTCTGATTGAAACTTTGGGCGTCAGCAACTTGACCAACTGCCGCAACAGCAAGTATAAATCATCTTTTACTTTGCCAGAAAAAGATAGAGCTTATCTTGGAGCTTATTGGCTTTACAAAGCCTTTATCCTCTTTTCGCTAACTGGAACCACTCGACCAATTCCTGGTTCACAAGTCACGTTTGCGTAAGTTTTGATTTGTATTTATTTAAACAGTTTTGTGTATTGAACAAAGTAATACAAATGCGTATACGGTACAAAAGAGATATTTGTAACTAATCTTGCTGTTATTTTTTGTTTTTTTAATCAACAAAAACTTAATGCTAGAAATGTTCTGCCAGAAGAAACTGCTGTGGAATGCATTCTAATTGACGATGACAAAAAAGACATTGCTGAGTTGGACAAAGCTCAAGATTTAAAGCAAGGAGATTCTATGCAAATCAAGAAAAAAATTATTATTAAAGATAATTCGGAAGATTTTCCCAACAAGAAAAAAGCTAAAAGCAGCAAACAACAAGAGCAAAAAAACAAGATTTTGAACTATTTTAAAAAGTGTTAATTTTGTATTTTGTATTGTTATCATTAGTATGTTTGATTAAAATGCAATTGAATAACGTTAAAAAAATTGAGCGTTTATTAAAAAACTTTATTTATTTTTATTGTTTGGACAAATAAAAAACAGCAGAGTCAGTACAAACAAAATTATGATAATGTATGGCTTTAGATTGGCGCATGCCTGGTTAATTAGTTTTAAAATGATAACACAAATACGTGTTTTAGTAAAAAATTCTAATTTGTTTAAAAATGAAAAAATAAATGACTAGTTGGTTTTCAAACTTATTATGCTCACTCACTCTTTGGGTTTTAAGCAGTCAACACGTCTGCAAACATGTCTAAAGTTTTGTCTGAAAAAGACTTTTGCAAAATGGTATGTAAAAATAAAATAACATTGAACATTGTACTCCTTGGTACATTGTACATCATTGTACAATGTAAAGTTTATGTTTTTACAATGTATAGTTGTGTGATTAAAAGTGTCCAAATAATTGTAACATTCAAAACTAATGTATTTATTTTTAGCTACAACCTATAAAAGAGATTACTCGACTTTCAAATGGAGACTATAAATGTCCTTTCAAAAACTGCAAACACCAAGCAAAACGTTTTGAACATTTGAAGCTGCACTACCGCAGTCATGGAAAGTGTTGGAACCCGTACGAATGCGGTAAATGCAATGAAAAGTTTGTCAACAAAGAAAATGCTAAACGTCATCTCAAGAAGCAGCACAAAATTAAAGATGGTGACAAGTTTATCAAGACAAACAAGGAAATGCTTTTGTTTGAAAAAAAGTTGTTTAAAACTGCAAACGTCAACGAAGAAGCCCAAGTTAAAAATGAAGTCAAGCTAGAAGAGTGCGACGTTTGTGGAAAAATGGTAAAAGATCTTAAAGATCACAAGCGAGGTCATGGAGATTTGAATTTTTCCTGTCAAGACTGCAGTTTCAAAACAAATCGCAAAAATTCTTTATTGAAACACGTCACTGGCGTACATTACCAACTCAACGTTTGGACTTTCTCTAAACTGGTTGGCCTTAAAACTGAAATTCAAATTGAAATTTTGGAAAAGTTGAAAAAAGGATCTCCAGAAGGCACGTCATTTACTGCTGGTTTGGGATCAGGCAGAAATTCGTTTTCAGCAATTCATTTTAATTTTTCAAGTGATGTTGCACAAACTTCTACTAAACCGACAAGTAGCATCTCTATTCCCAGTAATTTTTCGTCTTACTGCCAATCTTTACAAGATATTGCTAGCGGAAAATTTGATTGGACCAAGGCAAGACGCCTAGAAGCCACCCTCGATGATGCCAAAGGAGAAATTAAGAAAGAAGACAAACTTTCCTCCTACATTTATTTTTATTTGGACCCAAAAATTTTTAGTGAATCGCCCGACGTTTTGTTGGAGTCACTGGTTGTCGACTTTGAAAAATTTAAGCTTTTTGTTATGGCAATTTTTCTTTGTGGAAAAGGATCTGGAAAGCAGGCTTATCTTCATGAGCATTCAAATCGAAATTTAGTTTCTCCGGTATGTGTTTTAACCTAAAATTTTGTTTATTTAAATTTTGTGTTTCAGGTCGACAAAGTTGGAGAACAAATTTTGAAAATTAAGCAAAGTGGCCAGTTGTCAACAGTGTTTCAAGTTTTTCACGGACTTTCTGAACCTGAAGCCTGTTCCCGTCAATCTATACTAATATCTACTTTAGGCTTGCACAACTTGTCAAACACTGATAATGGCTATTACAAAAGCAGTGCCAACTTAACTTTTGAAGAGCGAACGCATTTAGGAGCATATTGGCTCTACAAAATTTTTATTGGTTTTTCGCTTAATGGAGAAGCTCGCCCTATGCCAAATCCCCAAAAAAAGTTAACGTAAGTCAAATTTATTTTTTTTGATTGAACTGTACATAGTTGCACATTGTATTGACATGCTAAAAAATTAAATAACATTTTATTTTCAGTTTGGCACTGTCGAAATCAAAGAGCCATAATTATCTTAACTACTCAAGCAAAAAGGTAACAAAAAGTTTAGTTTGAAATTTTGAAATTGTTTTCAAAAACATTTTTTAATTTTTAGACTAAAGGTAAAAAACGAAGCTTTTCGGAAACAGATGACGAAGATGACGATAACGAAGATGACGATAACAAAGATGACGATAACGAAAATGACGATGACGAAGATGACGATAACGAAGAGTTTAACTCTTTTTTCGAATCCAACCGTGATGAAATTTTGGAGGAACACATTGACGAAATTGAGCATGAGCTCGATTTAGTCAAAGTCGCAAAGACTATTTTTGCTACACTGCCCAAAAAAGGTAACTAGTTTTTTAGACTCATTTTTTTAGTTCATGTATTTTTGTTTGTCATTTTGAATAATTAAAAACTTTAAGTTTTCAATGCACCGGGTACATCACTGTACATTTTACGCTGATGACACGGTACATCAATTGTTAAAACAAAGTCATTGAAAGTCATAGAAAATTGAAACGAGTCCCACTTGGACTTGGAAAAATACCTCTAGACAAGTGTTTGAGTCGAGAGAGGGCAAGTAAAATCAAAACATAAAACATGTTCACTTACCTGAAG
>JAMZRA010000001.1:11935147-11945426 GCA_024499935.1 Tyrophagus putrescentiae | reverse complement strand
ACGACACAACGTTCAACGAAAGGAAAGAAAGCAACCTGCCCAAGGAGTCCCGCGTTTTGGCTTAGTGGCTCGTGCTCTGCCATTTTTTTTGCCAACGGAAGTTCAGTTGTGTGATACACGCGCTGCTTCTTGCGTTTTGAGAGGAAAGTATTCCTCGCGGAGTGAGCGAATGTTTCCCTGGTACCGTGCGAGACTTTGATGTACTTTTACACAAAAAGAAAAGACCACAGTCATCCCGGACCAAAATGCGCAAGGAACTTCACGCTCACGTAAAAAGCTGTGCCTTAACATTTAGTTTTGCCAAGCATCATGTGATTGAAAAGAAGTCTCTGCTCCAAGAGGCTACTTCTCGTGCTGACAAAGTAAGGGTAGATCAGAAAAATTTCCGTCTGCATAAATGTTCGAACCCAACACTAACTGTCTTTGCTTTTTTTAGTTATTTTAGTTTTTAGCAGGCAGGCAAAACATCTCCCATACAATGCCGACAACAATGGTAGTAGTAGACTAGGGACCGAATCCTCATCGGTCATTGGCCCTCCTACGCCTGGTGTTGAGTGCGGAAGGTTGATGATGATAATGGCGGTGGTATTACTTGGCCGAAGACCTATGGACGCAGTGGGGAACCGGTTCCAACAGGTTTCTGCAGACCCAACAACCTCCTCTTCTTCACACTTCACTTCCTCCTCCAGTGCAACAGGTGGCCAGCACATGGCCAATGACCAGCAGCAACAAAACAAACAAGGCAACACAATACACCCCGCATATACCCTAAACCAATACACCCACTCGGGCCCCCGCCTCCATCATCTCCAAGCCTTCTTCTTTCCCGCCTCATCATCATCACCTCATCCTCCAAGGAAGCAGTGGAGGTTGGCCAATAGGCGACCAATATGGGCGTCGAAGAAGTCGCCGAAGAAGTGAGATGCGAGGCGCCCCTCGCATCGCTTCGATCGAAACGTCGGCTCCAAACGCTCGCCATTGCCCTTCGCGCCGAAGAGAATCCCGCCCAATGCGGTGTTGAAGGCGGTGAAATGGTGGCGGGCGGTGCATAATCTTCACCTCAAAACTGAGGACACGATGCCAACAACGACGAGAACAACAAAACTCCACAAGCATCCGGAGAACAACCTCAAGCAAATCGTCCTCTTCACAAAACCAACTGCAATAAACCCCTCAAATTCAAAAAATCAACACCCCATTCAAATCACATAGCAACAACTCCGGGGGGGGAGCACCGCCACACCACCGCCCGAACCGCGCGAGGGGAGGGAGGGGGGACACACAACTGTCCGGATGTCGGGGGAAGAAAACACTGCCAGCACCATCATCACCGCCGCCGCCCTCGAACCGCCGCCAGCTGCGAGAGGCCTTTGAGGAGCTGCGCCGCGAGAATGGCCGCCTCTACGCGGAGCTGGCCAACACGCAGGCGGTGCTGGACCTCTTCGAGGAGGAGCGGCAGCTGCTGCGCGAGCAGATGAGCATGTGCATCTGCAGCGGCCGCGACTACCACCTGGAGCGGTTCCGGGCGGCGGAGGCGGAGTACCGCCGGGTGATGCCCATCACCCGCCGGCTGATTGAGCCGCAGCAGCTGGCGAGGGCTTCAGGAGCAGCCATCACAGCTGCTTCAACTTCCTCTTCCTCTTCCCCGGCTATGGAGCAGTACTCGGACGGCATCCTCTCGATGATCGACTCGGCCTCGCCTAAACTTGGCCACTCCTTCCAGTCGATCCTCGCCGCCAAGCCAGCCAACGGGCAGCTGCTGAGGGATCGAAGAGGCGGGGCAAATGGAGGCGGCGCCATACTGGCGGCGAAGCGGCCGGCCCGGGCGGAGATCACCTGCATGGCCGTCAGCAACAGCTCGCCCAAGTCGAAGGTGCGCTGCTATCTGGACGGGAGTACGGCTATTTCGACTGCCGCCGGTGGTGGTGGGAGTGGTGGGTCGCTTCTGGCGCCGTCGAATAAGGCTTTCACCGCCATTGCCTCATCATCCTCAACTCCTTCGGTGAACATTGTGCGTCCTTTGCAAGCTCAGCAGCAACACCAACTCAAGCAGCAGCAGCCCAGGCAGCTTCATCAGGTGCAGGCCATCGTCGCCGCTGTGCCGATGAACACGGTGGTCAACAACAATGGCAACAACAACGGCAACAACAATGTCCCGGGCCAGCTGAACTTGAGGGGCGGCGGGCAGATTATTATTCGCAAGCGGTCGATTCTCACGCCGGAGGAGATGGCCGTGGCGAACGCTGATTTGGGGGTGGAACATTTTAGTAGAACTCAACAGCAGCAGCAGCAGCCACCGCAACTTCTCCAGCAGCAGTTGCTGCTGAAGAAGGCGAGGCTGGGCGCCAATGGAAATGGAGCAGCCACTCTCAGTCACTCCAACAACAGTGCGGCAAACGGTCTCGTGCCCGGCCAGAAGTTGACCATTCTGACGGCCAACAATAGACCGGTGTTAATCAACACCAACAACAACCTTTCCAATCAGCAGCAGCAGAATCTTCAGCAGAGGGGCGGTGTCATTCTCACGCGGCGGCCGATTCTGCAGCAGGGACAGCAACAGCAACAGCAGCAGCAGCAGCCTCGAGTCAACGGCGGCGGAATGGGCAGCAGTCGAAGCAGTCAGCAAAGCATGTCAGCGGCATCTGGACAGCATTCTCTTCACCGACAGAACAGTGCCAATGAGCAGGAAGACGAGGAGGAGGAGGAGCGCCTCGACTTTCTCAATGACGCCCTCGACCAGCTGCTGCTGGGCCGCTTTGATGCGCTGAACGCCATTGGCGACCAGCAGATTCTCGGAGTGCTGCCCAGTGCTGTCAACAACAACAACAACAACAACAACAACGACAATAACAGTGGCAATTCTTTTCGACAGCAGCAGCAGGAAGAGTACGAAGGCGATGAGGATGAAGAGGAGGAGGAGGGGCAAGGGCAGAATCATAACAACGAGGCTGAGGAAGAGGACGACGAGGACATCATCTTCCTCGACGAGGTGAAGCACTCCACCAGCTCGAACTCCAACTCGACGACAACGACGCGCAACATTGCCGTGCCCCTCCGGCCGAAGATTGTCATTGCTGGGCGGACAGCATCGGCACTGCCTCAGCAAGCGACCTCTTCTTCCACGGCGAGCATCCTCGGCGCCGCCCTCAAGTCAGGCTTCAAGCCCTACCCTTCAAACTACCAGGCTATCACCAATAATGACAGGCCGAACGGTGGAAGGTAAGTTCCATTTTTCTATTTGCCCTTTATTCCGTTGGCTAAAAATCACTTTTCTGTTTTCTAGTGTCACCTTGAAGCTCTTTGGAAACCAGTCAGCGGTGAATGACAACAACAACGGCAGCAACAATAGCCACAACCACAACGTGACGGTAATTCCGCGAAACCAGCTCTTCCAGAACAAGCGCCCTCACCTCACAATGGAGGAGCGCCTGGACATTATCAGCCGGCTGAAGGCGAACGAGTCCGGGGCGCGGATCGCCCGCGACTACGGCATCACCAAGCAGGCAGTGTCCGCCATCAAACGACGGGCGCAGCTGATGGGCGACAACTTTGTGCACAACCTGCCGAACTTTGTGCCGACCACTGGCCATCAACAGCAGCAGCAGCAACAGCATCAGGCCCACCACCACTCTCTGTCCAATCACTTTACCCTCGCCCAGCTGAAGAACAACAAGTCCTCCTCCTCTTCTTCGCCGGTGACGCTGACCAGCCTGACCTCCTCCTCCTCCTCTTCGCCTTCAAATGGAGGCGGAGGTAAAGGGACCATTTTCCTAAACAGTGGTGGTGGTGGTGGAGGTGACAACTCGCTGGTGACGCGACAGCAGCTGCTGCAGCAGCAGCGGATGATGATGGCCGGCAACGTCAACAACTACAGCAGACAGAACCAGAACCAGCTTCGAAATGCTATTTCTACCTCCACCGCCAACGCAAACAACAGCAGCAGCACCTCCTCGCCCCTCTGTCTTCCCGTTAACCCGGTGGCTATTTTGAAGAGTCAGCTGGCGAAGAGCGGCAGTTCCTCTTCGATGTCCAACTCCAAATCAGGTGGCGGCAATGTCCAGCTGACCTCTGCCCCACCTTCAAGCACCCACCTGAAGATCGACTCGAAGCGGCTGCTGCTGCCACGCCTTCTTCAGGGTACCGAGACCTATCAGTCGTACGCCTCCACCTCGAAGACGCCCTCGGAGACGGCCGCTGATGAGGAGGAGGAGGAGGATGAGCTTGAAGAGCCTCGAGGAGAATCACCACAGGAGGTGAAGCAGGAGGTGGAGGGTGATGAAGAGGAGGAGGAGGTAATGGTTGCTGCTCAAAACCAAGGAGAGATTGGCTTTGTGAAGAGCGAAGATGAGGAGGAGGAGGAGGATGAAGAAGAAGAGGAGTTTGTCGAAGCTCAGCAGCAGCAGCAGGCTCGTTCAGGAAAGCCGTTCAGCTTTTCAATGCGCCAGGCGATGCTCGATGCTGGTCAGGAAAGTCAAGAGGATGAGGAAGAGGAAGAGGGAAATCAAGACCAGGGCCAGCATCAAGGAAATGAAGGTGAGGATGATGAAGAGGACGGTGACCTGTTCTTTGATCCCTCCGGGCAGCCGGCCACCGGATCTCTGCTGGAAGACGCGGGCGCCGACGAGGTGGACGACACGCTGCTGCTGAACGGCGGCAACGTCGACGAGGAGGAGCTGGCGATGATGGCGCGCAACATGGTCGGCGATGATGATGATGAGGAGGATGTGGAGGATGGTGATCACCTCAACTTCAACAACGGCGACGATCTATTGATGAACATGGAGGACCACCTGGGCGTGGGTGAGGAGGGCGAGGGAGGAATGGGCGGCGCTTCCGACGACATCAACAACAATCCGGAGCAGGACGGCGTCGAAGACGGCGACGATGACGACGACGACGACCTTGATCTGCAGATGTTCTCCGCAGTGGACGGCGGCGGCGGCGGCGGTGGTGCTCTCGGTGGTGATGGAGGAGATGGCCTGGCCGACGAGTCCCTCGACCCGCCGCTGGGCGCCATCGACTTTGATCAGTTTGATAGTGAGCTGTTGCTCTAAAGTGAGTGAGGAGGGTGTTTTGGTAAGTTTTGCCGCAGTTTGATTTGTGTTGGTTTTGGCTAACCTTTTTGTTGTTGTCTACCTTTGCAGATCAGACGTTTTTCTCTTCGTATTTCTTCCCTTCTTTCCTT
The DNA here is from genome assembly GCA_024499935.1 of Tyrophagus putrescentiae. NCBI lineage: Eukaryota > Metazoa > Arthropoda > Arachnida > Sarcoptiformes > Acaridae > Tyrophagus > Tyrophagus putrescentiae. The sequence goes on along the minus strand of JAMZRA010000001.1, from coordinate 11,940,241 downwards.
CTTCCGTTGACACGATCTCAGTCTTCCTTGACTGCCTGGCAATCAACTGCTGAATTTGCAAGCACTAACTTTTATTCTCTGAGCTGTGTGACTTTGATCAACACAACGCTGGGATCCATACTACTTTTAGCGAGACTTTTTTTCCCTATCAACCGCAGTACAAACCCGTGTGCTTTAATTCAAACGTGACGAGCTTACCTAATCTGGTTCTCTGACCACCCACACTCCTCTTCAGCAAAAAAACCTCTGCAGCCATGCAAGTACCTTTGGGAAGGACATTTCTTTCTTTTTTATTGTTCCTTGAACATCATCATCATCATTATCAACAACAACAACCACAACCACAACAACCACAACCTCCTTCAACAGAAATCATTGCTATACTTGGCCGTCTTCCTTCCTTTGATTCACCTTTTTACTTCTTATTACGAATCTTCTTATTCTTATTCTCTCTGTCTGTCTCTTTTTCTGCACACTCACACACACCCACAGACAGAACTGGTTCTCCTTATCTAATAACGCCAACTTCTTGCATTTTGTTCACACACACACACACTATACCCCATTCTAATTTGCATCATCTCAGCATTTTATTGTTTTATCTATCTTTTTCATACCTCCCCTCCCCCTACTCTTCCTTTCTCATGTATTTACATGTAAAAACTCTACTCTTTCACTCATTGTAGGAGAAATGGTCTCCATTCATTGAGGAACTTTGATTCTGTAAAAAAATTTGCTGTTGCTGCTTATCACTGTTAATAGTGAGAAATAGCACTTTGGTAGTAGTGAGTTGTAATGAGAAGAGAGGCGATAACTCTGTCCGCCTGGGCAACAGCAGATAATAGGAGGAATTTGGCTTAAAAAAGCAAGAAGTTTAGTATTAGGCAAAATGACGGCTTTTAAGTAAGACAAACCGGCCAAAAAGAAGTCTCAAAATGACCAAATTTTTGTTGAAAGTACACTAAAAGTGTGCCTAAGGTGTATTTAAGGTAATTAGAATGAGTTGCGATCGAGAAAAGTGCAAACTGGAACTTGCCCACCAGCACGGTGAACAGATTTGACTCAAAAAAAGTTACCATCGCCAAATTTGGTATTGTTGGAAAGGTAAAATTGAGCTGAGTAAAATGGTATTTGTGGTTTATTTGTAACGGGTCCTGGGTTTCCGGTTCCGGTTAAAAGGAGTTTAACCGTACAAAAAATCATAAAAAATTTTTTTGATTAGTTTTTATTAAACTTAACCTGGTAAAATTAACTAGAAAAGTGCTTCTATTTAATAAAAATAAATTTGCTTAAATCTGATAACAATTGCAAAAAAAGTTATGATAACTGATTAAAAGTTAAATTATACAAGTTTTAGCAGTGCTTTTAAAGTGCTGTAAAAAATGTTACCATTCAAGTTATACATTTAGTAAATAGTTTTTAAGTACGGGAAGTTTATTTTTGACAGTAAAAAAATTTTAGCGGGACCGGAAGTAGAACTTCTTTTTTGGAACTTTTTACTTCCGGTTTAGATTTTGTTGAAAAAAATATATGTTAGAGCCCTATTAAAGAAACTAACAATCCGCTTTTTGTTTTTTTAAAATCGGACAAGTACAAGTGCTAAAACAATTAATCAAAAAAAGGAGTTTTATTGAGTTTTATTAAACTTTAAAAATTTTTAAAAAGTGTTTTTAACAATATTTTTGTGCAAAAAACTTTAGTTTTATATGGTTTTTAACTTAGCAAACATAATTTTAATTTTCAAACTTAAATTTTGTTGCCGGAAGTTGAACTCCTAAAAACGAACTCCTTTTTCCGGTTATAAAAAAACTCAATCTTACAAAAAATAAAATAGTTTGTGTTAGTTAACATATAAAACTAAAGTATCATTAGAAAGATGCCATTTATCTCGTTATACTGGAAAAAACCGCATCTCAATATCTTTAACGGTTTAATTTGTAGAGTTAAAAATGTCAGTGCAGAGAGAGAGAGAGAGAGGGAGAAAAATCATTTTTTAGGGATAGGAGGATGTTGTTAATATAAGTTGATAAATGCTGTTGTAGATATTTCTGTTATTGGCAATTTATTCAGTGGCATTTTTGCGAAACGTCTTGGTTATATAGAAAACGTTCGCAATAAATGTAGCAACAAACTTTAAAATAAAAAAATTGTTAATTTTTATACAATTAATTCATTTTAAAAATTAATTTTTACTAATTTATTTTTACTAATTTAAACTACTAATAAAATGACAACTCACCGATGCAATAAAACCACGATTAATGTAAGCAAAACTGCCAACAGTGTAGCCCAGTTTTGGTTGTTCGCAGCCAGAAATTGCCTCAATGTAGCTGGCCACTTTTAGTTTTTGTTTTATTATAACGTATCCGTTGTAAAAACCCGCAGAAGAAGAACCAAGCAGCCACTGAATAGTATAGAGATGGCAAATGGCGCTCCTGTACAGCAAACGATTAAATCGGGAAAGCATCTCTAAACCAATTAATGTAAACATTATTTGGTTTAAAAGAAAGAAAATGCCAGCCGACTTGACGGTAGTAGCAGTGACCAGCCGGGCATTTCGATGAAGCATCAGCATAGAAAGCGAGCTCAATGACAAACCCGCCGGCATGTTGGTCGTTCCTGCAGTGAGCAACAAAGGCGACAAAAGGCATCGGTTGAGCTGCAGTGTTTCCATGAGAATGGCGTTGTGTTCTCGCAACCCCATCCACAAGTTATTTAATTGCAAGTTGTTTGATTTGCATGTTTGTAGTTGGCGGTCAATGATACGAATGGAAGTTTTTTGTTGCACAAAACCAATTCCGCCCATTTTTGCCATCAACAAGATCATTGTAAAAGTTCGTGAAATAGTGAACGCAGTAGATGCGGCATCAGCGCTAAATAGCAAGGCTACCAGAAATGGATTGCTGGTGAATAATTTTATAACAAAATAATATAAAATGATTTCCAGCAAAACAACTAAAGTGGCGGCTGATGGGCCGCTAGCGGCTATGATGACTGGCGGCCGGTGAAGGTAGATACGGCCGCCAGTGTTGACAACCGGCGTGACGGTGCGTGTAACGCGGCAGTCGTGCTGTGCTCGTGAAACCTGCTGTAATCGACAATAAACCTGACTTAGGGACTAAACTCCCACCACCACCCCTAAGCTCCCGTTACTGGTGGCAACGTCTAACTGGACAACGCCTATCTGCTGAACCGCTGGAGCCAAGCTGCTCAACCGCTGAACCGCTGAATCGCTGACGCTGAACAAAGATGATCGCCGCCGAAGTCCGAATCCGGAAAGTGAACCGGCTGGTGAAGACTATCACCAAGTTGCTGAACGACGGCGTTGCCGACAGCTACGTCCAGACGCTACTCAAAGACATGGAGGACCTGATGGATGGCTTTGCCGAGGAGGAGCTCAAGGATGAAACGACCGAAGAGCTGGACGACCAACTAGCAGACCTGATGTCACGCTTTGGTCTCATCCAGAGCCAGGCCGCTGCAAACAAGCCACCGCAGACCAGCAGTGGAGTCGAAGCAAAACTACCCAAAGAGAAACCGCCGGAGCACGACGGTAAGAAAATGTCGTTCTTCGGGTTCTGGCGGCGCATGGAAGAATGCGTGTTCAACGTGCCCGTCGATGACGCCGCCAAACTCCGAGCGCTGATCAACGCAGTGCACTCAACGGACACCAACCTGGTGGCTGCTTGTGGCACTCTCAAGGAGGCGAAGGAGATCCTAGAGAAGAAGTACACTTCGGAGAAGGCGGTGCGCGAGATGACATCGGAAAAGATGCGCAAAGTCAAGGTGGCGAACGCCTTTGACAGTGAAGGCCTGCAACAGCTGAAGGATGCCACGGCAGAGCTGCTCGTCGTGGTGAAACAGACAAGCGGCGACGACATGAAGAAGGAGTTGTTTGACGCTGTCGTCGCCCGCCTGCCAGACACGCTCTCGCTGAAACTCTGGCGGAAAACGGAGTCAAAGAAATGCATTGATGTCGTGGACGAGTTCCTCGAGAAGCAGATCTCGGCGCTGCTGGCCAACGACCGCTCCAAAGGCAAAGAGAGCAGCCGTGGGCAAGTACAACCTCGAGCGAGCGGAAGATCGACTGATGCGGAGAACGGAAAATGTTTTTTCTGTCACCAATCAGGGCATTTTGCTAACGAGTGCAAGGAGTTGAAAGCGCACATCTGTAAAGAGTGTAAACAGAAGGGGCACACGCCGAAACGATGCCCAAATAAAACGCAATCCAAGTATGTCAGTCGTCTCGAGTGGCGTGCAAGAGGGCGGCCTGAAGATCCCAGGCCAAAATGCACTGTGGAAGTTGGCCAGCACACATTTGAGGCGACTGTAGACAGCGGGGCCGAAGTGACCATCCTGCCAGAGGAAACTGCTCCCCGTCAAGCGCCAGTACAGAAGCTGATTATGGCCGACGGGGTGAGTGAACTGGAGGCACGCGGCCCTGCTACGATGAAGATGAAGATCGTCGGAGAGACGCTGGAGCACCCGGCGTACTTCGCCGACATCGAACCTGTCATCGGCGCAGATCTCCTTGACAAACATGGAGGCGTCGTTGACTTTGTCAACAAAGAACTACGACTACGAGAACAGACGAAGCCAAAGGTGCTGCTGACTGCAACAAGTAAAGACACCGATCTGGCCGCTGTCGTTGAGAACGAATTCCCTGACCTCCTTCAGGGAATCGGGAAAACGAGCGTCGTAGAACACCGGATTGACACCGGAGACCACCGACCAATCGCCATCCGAGGACGACGCATTCCGGTCCATTACCGGGAAGACGTCGGCAAACATGTCCAGGAGCTGTTGAAGGAGGACATCATCGAAGAAGCCGACGGCGATTGGCAGTTTCCGCTGGTGATCGTCAAAAAGAAAGATGGAACAATAAGAATGACAAATGACCTGCGGCGGCTGAATGACATCACCACGCGGGATTGCTTTCCGATGCCGAGGATCGACGAGCAGCTGGAGGCCATTGCCAAAGCGAAAGTGTTCTCCCGAATGGACCTCCGCCGCGGGTACTACCAGGTGATGTTACGCGCGGAGGACAGGAAGAAAACGGCGTTCGCTTGCAACGGCAGGCTTTATCAATTCAAG
>JAMZRA010000001.1:11780306-11925954 GCA_024499935.1 Tyrophagus putrescentiae | reverse complement strand
GATTCGGATGCCACTGAAATTGATGAGGATGATCATTCAACAGTTAGCGGTCAGTTGTTTGTTGGTATTCATTTTATCTTTTGACTAACACTTTTCATCCTACAGAACCTCAGCAAAACACCGAACCAGTGATCCACAGAAGCTCGAGAGGTGCATCTGATGAACAACAGCTGAATCGTCGTCGTCGAAAAAGAGCTAAAAGCCACAAGTGCCAGCAGTGCGACAAAAGCTTTTACTTTGCATCCCAACTCAAGACACACCAAGTGGTGCACACTGGCCTGGGAGTGCACCAGTGTACAAGATGCTCTAATCATTCGGACATAAGGGTGACTTAAAAAAGCACCAGCTGGCTCACACTGGCATCCGAGCACACAAGTGCACAGTTTGCTCCAGATCATTTGCACTAAAGTCTAATCTCCGGCAACACCAGCTGGTGCACGCTGACACCCGAGCGCACCAGTGTGAGCAGTGCGACAGGAGCTTTTCATTTGCATCTCAACTCAAGCAGCATCGACTGGTGCACTCTGACGCTCGACCGTACAAGTGCTCAGTGTGCTCTTACTCGTGCAAATGGAGTGGCTCACTGGCCATACATCAACTAGTGCACTCTGATGCTCGACCGTACAAATGCACACAGTGTCCTGTCTCATGCAAAAGCCGCAGGCACCTCGAATCACACCAACGAGTTCACAGCTACTCTCGACCCTTTCGATGCTCCCTTTGTGAGCTAACGTTTAAGTGGAAGAATGCTCTTAGAACACATTCTCTAGCTCATCATCAGCAGTAAGCATCTCTTGACGTCTGTCTGCAACGTCTTTCTTTCGGTATCTCATCTTTAGCTCTCATCGGATGATGTAATGACCCTGCAAACATAGCAAACAGTTTTGTTAGAACCTCCTCACCAGTTTTTACGCCAAACACGATTTCTAACCAATAAAAATTGTGCCGATGGTCAACAAACAACCTCGAGATGACCGCCTTCTGGACGACGCCCTCCTCCGAGCTGAGCCTGGAAGAGGAGGATACAAACGCTAGTCAAGGGTTGGGACTAATTGAAGAAATGATGCTTCGAATATCTGATATTGATTTCACTGTGCCAACACTGCTTTTATTTGTAAGACTCCACAACTGGGACAACGGTGTTTGGGGGTGACGTAGTGACGCCTCAACGCCTTCTTCCTCCTCCCTTTTTTCGACCACCACCTCCACCTCCACCACCTCCAGCTCGACCGTGGCCACCACGAGGAGAGGGTCGAGGTTGGCGGTAGGGACTTCGAGGGTGATGGTGACGCCCACCACCACCACCACTGGTGCCATCGGTGCTGGTGAAGGTGCTCTCATAGGTGGTACCACCACCACCACTTCTGTCCCTCCCACCACCACTGCCGCCGCTGCAGCAGCAGCCGACGCAGATGCCCAGGCCGGCGAGAATGATCAGGACGGTGATGATGGCCCCGCCGATCACCGCCTCCTTGTGCTGCGGCCACACCTTGTCCTTCAGGGCGAGGATCTGCTCGAGGAGAGAATCAGAAGAGGCGCTATCGGTGGTGACGTCCGCTGGTGCTGGTTCTGCTCGAACGACATCCTTCCTCTCCTCCTCCTCCTCTTTAGGAAGCTCTTGACGCTTTTCATCTTTAGGAAGGGGAACTGGAAGGTGAGGATCAGGTGGTGGTGGTGGTGGTGGAATTGGCTTTCCCTTGCCAAAGTCGATGTTCCCATAGGAGCCCTGGTTGTTGTTGGGATTGAAGCCGCCGAGGTGACTGGGAAATGTCACAACTGCTGTCATTGTCATCATCATCAACAGCATGATTATCAAGGTGATCATCATCATCGTGAAGAGGAGTAAGACACTGAGCTGGTGGTGAAGATTTGTCGAAGCAAAGTTTTTAAAGTAGTCGATCTCAAAGTCTTGGCTGCTGTCAAGTAAAAGAACTTGATGGTAGTGAAAACTTTTCCTCTTCTTTTAGAAAACGTAAATTGCGGTGTTGTGTGTGTTTTTTAAAAATCGGTATAATTCACGTCTTTTATTGGTTTTTTTTGCAAAACAAATAAACTTTTTTTAGAACTTTTGACAGGTCTTTGTTTGAATAATTCAGCAGCAGCAGTTACAGTTAGTTTGTTGCACAAAACTAAAACAAAAAAAAGTTCATAATAACAACAACAATACACAGTTTTGGTAGGGGTGAAGGGGCGGAGAGGTGGGAGTGTTGAGAGGGTGGTAATAGCCGCTTGAGCTCCAGCAGCAGCAGCAGCAGAGGAGCTTTTGTTTTGTTTTTGAAGTTCTGCTAAAAAGGAGGAAGAAAGAAGAATCCGGGTAAATCGAAGCCCAGGCCCATCCTAGGGATAACTGGCCTCGGTATACGGCGGACGTCCTCTCTTTCGACCACGACGAGGGGGCGGAGGCGGAGGACGACGACGTCCACCACTACCACCACCGCTGCTGCCATCGCTGCTGGTGATGCTGGAGATGCTGTTGTAGCTTCGACCACCACCACCGCTTCTGCCACGGCCGCTGCGGCCGCCGCCGCCGCCGCTGCAGCAGCAGCCGACGCAGATGCCGAGGCAGGCGAGGCAGACGAGGACGGTGGTGATGGCGGTGGCGATCACCGCCACCTTGTACTCCGGCCAGACCTTCTCCTTCCAGGCGAGGATCTGCTCGAGGAGGGAACCGGCCGGCTTTTCAGTTGTTTCCGGTCCAGGTCCAGGTCCTGGTCCTGGTCCTGGTTCTGGAGCTGGAGCTGGAGCTGGAACTGGAGGGATCGTCGGTGGGGCCACCGGAACGATAGGCTCCTCAGGATCATCAGCTGTCTGCGATTGAGAGCGTTTTTCCTCTGCAAGTGGTGGTGGTGGTGGTGGACGGCGATTTGGCGGTTTTCTATTGCCAAAGTCGATGCTCCCATAAGAGCCCTTGTTGTTGTTTGGGTTGTAGCCGCCAAGGTGATTTGGAGCAATTACCATTGTCGTCATCATCAACAGCATTATCAAAATGATCATCATCGTAAAGAGAAGATAGTGAGGTGGAGGTAAAGATTTGACGACGAACTTTCAAAGTAGTCCGCGACGACGATACAAAACGTTTCCCGCCGATCTCAAAATCTTGCCTGTTTGCTGTCAAGTAAAAGTAGGTGATGGTAGTAAAAACTTTTTCTTTCTTTTAAAAAAACGTAAGTTGCTGTAGTTTAGTTTTAGAAATCGAAATAATTTGCGTTTTTTATTTGCATTCTCGCAACTAAAACCTTTTTAGAACTCCCAACAAAAAGCTCCAAATCATTTTTTCAAAAATACCATTGTTACGTCCTCTACGAGCGGACCTTTGTTTTGGCACATTTTTTCTGTTTTCTGTTTTCTTTCTTCTCTTGACCGTTGTCAGATTTCATCACTGTGGCGATTTTGTCTTTACGCCGAAGAACTTCTCCCGAGAAAACATCAGATCGGATCTCATCAACTGATAACCACCACCATGAAGACTCGTGACCCTGTTCCGCCACGGCCACCGCGGTTGACCCGAGCCAGAGCGGCTCAGGCGGCGGCTACTGAGGCGGCTACTGCTGTCGTCGTCGCCGCCAAAGCGCCTTCTAAAAGGGCTGCCGTCGCCGGATCTTCTTCATCTTCCAAAGAAGTTGCTGCTACTTCTTCAAAAACTGCTTCAAAAGCTCCCTCAACAAAAGCTTCTTCTACCACCATCACCGCCGCCGCTTCTGAAATCGTTGTGGTTGGACCTTCTACCGCCGCTACCGTCACCACCACCTCGCCCATCACCTCTGCCATCACCACTTCCACTTCGACTTCTAACACACCGGCAATCATCACGACCACCACCACCCCCAACACTGTTGCAGCCGCTCTCGCCAACACCACCTTCACCATCATCATTCGACAGCCTCCGCCGATACCGGATCCACCGAAGCCGCTCGACCTGGACACGCTGGTGGCGCGACGAGTGGAGGCAGCAGCTTCGGCCGGCTCTGCCTCGGCCCCAGCTTTGGGCGAAGATGAAGAAGATGAAGAGAATGAGGGCGAGGACGATGACATCACTGAAGAGGAGGAAACCGAAGACACTGGAGCAGGAGAGACAAGGGAGAAAACGACTAAAAAGAAGAAGACCACCACGACGACTGCCGCCGAGCTGTCAACGCCCGAAGCCGCCGCTGTCAGCAAACTGCTGGAGAACTTCATCTTCGTCTGCCCGAACTGCTTCGACAGCTTCCGCTCGGAGAAGGACCTTGCCACGCACAAGTACGTCGTCCACCAGGTGGCCAGCTACGTCTGCAGCTACTACGCCGTCCCAGCGCCGACTTTGGAGGGCGAGGGCGCAGGCACCGGCACAGCACGCAAAACAAGCAAAGACGGTGGCTGCGACTTTGTCACTCAGGACGTGGCCCTCTTCAAGAAGCACGAGGCGATGCACCTCAAGCCGCCCGCCCACTTTTGCGCCATCTGCCTGGACCCCTTTGAGGCGGTTGAGGGTAAGTGTTTTTCATTAAAAACTTCATTTCTAAATCCCACACTTTTCAGCCCTCACCGCCCACATCACCGCCAAGCACGGCACCTTTGCCTGCTACGTCTGCGGCCTGGTCCTTCCCAACCGCGCCCTCCACAGCTCCCACATGGTCAGCTTCCACAAGGAGGCGGCGCTCAAGTGCGAGGTCTGCCCCTACAAGACCTACCTGAAGAGTCCCTTTGAGCGGCACGTCCGGAACCACCGCCAGTACAAGCCCTGCACCGTGGAGGGCTGCAATGAGGCCTTCAGCAGCGAGGAGCGCCTGGAAGAGCACATCGCCCGCCTGCACCGGAACGTCCGCCAGCACCGGTGCGAGCGCTGCGCCGAGGAGCGCCCTGTAGGAGCAGCGGAGGCAGAGGTGCCCCTCTTCTACAGCCTGAAGCGGCTGCAGAAGCACCTGGTGGAGGTGCACGGCGACTCGATGCTGCTCTGCGACCGCTGCGACTTTAAGGCGGCCAATCGGCGGGCGCTGGTGCTGCACAGCCGCAGCGGCTGCAGTGAGACGCTCAACTACCGCCCCTACCGCTGCACTGTCAACGAGAGGAGGGGGGCAACCAGGCCTGCCAGGCCGCCTTCCGCACCGAGGCCCGCCTGCGGGCGCACATGGCGGCACGGCACACCGCCGAGCGGCGCTTCCCCTGCCCCGAGGAGAACTGCGACCGCCGCTTTCGCAGCGCCCTCCAGCTGGGGCGGCACCAGCGCGACGCCCACCCCGCCGACGTGGAGGTGGTGGAGACGACGGAGGTGGACGACCTAGTGGACCTGGCCTACCTCAATGAGCTGCTTGGCGGGCGGCCGCGGAGTGTGGGAGGAGGCAACCCGGCAACGGCGGCCACCTCGGCGGGCGCCCTCTACGCGAAGCCCTTTCGCTGTCGCAGCGACGGCTGCGGCGCCCACTTTGGCCTGCGCACCGAGCTGATCAAGCATGAGCGCAGCTGTGAGTATTCAAAGTAGAAAAATTTTAATCTCTTTTTAATCCTTTTTTCATTTCTTTTGTAGGCTTCTTCAACAAGAGACGGGCTTCGGCAGCAGTGGCCACAGCCTCAACACCGTCGACGTCGCGAAAATCCAACGCCTCCGCTGCTGCTTCCTCTTCTCCAGCAGCTAAAGGCAGCCGAGGACGGCCTAAGGGATCGTCGTCCACCTCTACCCCTTCCTCCCCCTTCTCTACCGCTTCAAGTCGCCCCACTTCGCGAGCTCCAAAGGCTTCCACGAGTTCAAAGTCTGCAGCGGCGGCCGCCGCTGCTGCTGCAGCCGCAGCAGCCGAAGCAATGGCCGTCGACGAGGCCGCCACGGCGATTGACTCGCTGATGATGATGCGCGCGGCGGAAAGTGGCGGCAGCCATTCCTCAACCACAGCCACTGTCGCCGAAGTGATCACCACCTCATCCCAGGGCAACTCTTCCACTGAGCTGATCACCACCGAGGTGATCAGCCTGCCGATGGAGCACCTCGGCGAGCACCAGTACATTACTACCCGATACCACGTCTAGCCTGCTTGCCAAGCAGGCAAAGAAAAAACTGCTAAACCCAAAACTCTCATCCAGTGTTTACGATTCTTCTTCTTCTTCTTGTGTTGTACACACAGTACAGGTGTAGAAATTGAGCAAAAGGAAAAAAAGACTGACAAAAAGTGGTAAAGAGAAAGTGTAAAAGAAAAGGGAAAAAATGCTTAAAAAGGCATCAGCAGTTGACTACCACATGTTGTGATACTGGAGGTGGCCTTGGGGCCCGGCGACGGCCTCTGTTTGCTGCTGGTGCAGCACCGCCCGCATCGGCCGCTCAAAGACGGCCTTGTAGACGGCGTAGAAGATGGCGCCGACGAGGGCGAGGAAGAACAGGAGCTTCAGCGTCTCCACCAGCACCCAGTACCAGTAGAGGCCGCTGTCGGGCCGGCGGCGGCTCTGCACCGTCTGCTGCCGCCGCTGCCGCCGCCGCAGCCGCCGCTGCTGATGCGGCGTCGGCGGCGGCTGCTCAAGAAAGGTCACCCGCCGCTTCGAGTTCGAAAAGGGCTTCGCGGTGGTCGCCTCCGAGGAGTAGGCGTTCTTCTTGTCCCCGCCCTCCTCCTGCTCCCGCAGGTCGATGATCTCCTCGATGACGTCCTCGGTGTGCAGCTCCGCCTCGTCGGGGCACTTGATCTTGATGGCCGGGTCGGTGACGGCTGGCTTTTTCGTGATTTTCAGTGGTTTGCTGGTGGTGGCGGTGGTGGTACTGGTGGTGGTGGCGCCCAAAGGATCCTCGTAAGCGTCCTCATAGGCGTCGTCGTCGTCATCGTCGTCCTGGTCCTGGTCCGGGTTTTCCGGCACCACCAGCAGACGAGCTCGCTCCTCCAGGGCGATGATGCTGTGCTCAAACTCCTGCCGCTTGTAGTAGTTGAAGTAGTTGTTGCCCTTGTTGCTGCTGTCCTTGACATCGCCGGCGAATGCTTCCATCTTAAGAGGAGGCTGCTGCTGTCCTGGTGGCTGCGGTGAATCTGCTGCGGTCTTCTCCGCCTCTTCAAACGTGGGCGGCGGCGGCGGATCGCCTAAAGACTCGGTGGTGGTCGGCGTTGCTGTTCGCTGGAGGTGCTCTTCTTCTTTGTCTCCTCCTCCTTCTCTCCCTTCAACCACCACTGATGTCAGTAGGTCTTCTTCTTCTTTGTCATCCTCCGCCGTCTCTTTCGGTGACTCCTGCTGCTGGCCGGCTTCGATGTCTTTGATGACCACCACCTCGGCGGCCTCGCCGTCCTTGCTCTCACTCTCGATGACCACAACGACGACAGAAGAGGTGTTGGTGGAGGTGGAGTTGGTGGAATCAGCAGAAGTAGATGGAATGGACATTCTTCACTTGATCACAAAGTTGGCTAAAGTGGAAAAATAAAAAACAAAACAAAACACGTGAATAGAAAGTGTTGGACTGAAAGTGTGTTGTGACTTCGTTATCAAGCTCAAATTCTCCAAAGGAGATTTCGCAACAGCTGCTGTTGCGGCTATTTCAACCCGCTCGCGCCAGGTGGCGACAGACGGTGCGCTCTGTGTCGTTTTTGGCGCCCTTTTTATCTCTCGGTATTTTGCCGCGCCGTTGTTTACCTCAAAAGTTCAAGCTGAAAAACCTGATCTGCTTTTCAATCTAAACAGCGACAAAACGGTCCTCAAGTTTTCCTCTACTTACCCAAAACTGAAGTTCAAGATGAGCAGCGGTAAGTGAACATTTGAACAAGTTTAGAACTCGTTTATGAAATATTATTTATGGCGAAAAAAGATCCTTTGAGACATTTTGATTTATGCCAATAAATTAGATTAGCTGCTGCTGCTGCTTGCTCTTGTTGTTGCTAGAGCAAGGTGATAATTGGAGGAAGAGAGATACAACCGAAGAAAGTAGACGACGACTCGATTGATTAATTGCAGCAGGTCGGAAAGATGATGTTGAAAGCAACCGTAAAATAAAACTTTTCAGTTTTGTTCAAGAGTCGTTTTTCTTTTTTAGCGTTTCTCTTTATAGCGTTTGGTGCATTTTTCGAATTTTTATCCTTCCTTCTATCGAAAGTCAGCCGGAAAATAACCCAAATTTTTGCTTGCTGACTAGCCGTTTATGCAATGTAAAGCATTTGTTTGCTGGCCTGTCTAGTTTGAGATTGTCAGTCAGTCTGATTGACCAACTGCTTTGCATAACCAAAAACAGGTGAAAAAGATACACTGAGATTAGCATCGTCTAGCGAGAAAGATTCAGATTTAGAGGTGGTAGTATGATGATCATCGTCCAAACAGCTACAGCCTAAATGGGATCAATCAAGGCAAAAAGTCTTTTTTGACTCTGAATTCTTCTTGTTTTTAGCAAAAAAAACTAGCGGCGCATCTTTTCGCCTTTTTTCCCTTTTCTCCTTCTACCGTTGTCCATTGCATCCTTTACACTAAAATTAGCCTAATTCATTCTCCCTCCTCCGCCTCCACAACTGATCACCATCAGTTGATGCTTATTATCTTTGATAGAAGATGATGGAAACCCTTCAATCAATCAATGGCTCGCTATTAATAGTAGCCTTAGGAATTAGCTGCTGCAGAGGGAAGACTACTACTACTACTATACTACTTTTTCAGATCACCTTTTTAGAAAGACCACTGGTGTGTTTTGTTTTCACAGCGCAGTTTGTGCTCGAGGGCAACTTCAAAACTTCAAAGCTTTCTGTTTATCTTTTATCGGCCTTTGGGGACCTTTTTTTGGGACTCAATCAAACCAAAGACCAAAGATCAAAAGTTCTTTTACTCCTTTTCCTTTCCATTAAAGTTTTGTGTTTGTTTTATCAGAGTATCACTATTTAGGGCTGAGTTCCCCAAACTTCTCTGTGTGTGTTTGAAAGTATTGGATTGGATTGGGAGAAGGCGGAGTAGAAGAAGAAGGAGAATCGCTTGCTAACCATTTGTCAATTTGTCAGCCTGAAGCTTCTAATTTCCTATGTTTCTTCTGTTTGTTCTCATTTTAGGCATCTTCAAACTTTTTCTCCAGTGTCAAACTCAAAGTCTGAGAAGAAGAAGAAGAGGCAGGACAAAGAGAGGGAGGACGTGCTGATGAGAACTTTTCACGTACGAGGATTTTCTTCGGATCTTCTTCTTCATTCTGGGTAAGTTTTGCTTTGTTCTTTCTTTCTTTCTTTTCTTACACGGAAGCTCTCTTAGCTGCTATGTAGAGGAAAGAAAAGAGAATCGATTGTGTGTGTTTAGTGTAGTGCAGGGTAAATTGTTTTCTGTTTTGTTTCGTTTCGGATTGAGGGGCGAATCGATTCTAGTCGATTGTGAGGAAGAGACTGCTTCTTCTCTTCTTCTTCCTCTTCTCTCGTCATTTGTTTTCAAATTATCGAGTCACTTTTTCTCATCCTTCCTCTCTCCTTTTTCCTCTCCCCTCTTTTCTCCTCTACTAATCGTTGTTGAATTTGAATGAATTATTATCGATTAGTTTGCTGCTGGTGTGAGGGTGAAGGAATTGTGTTTGTCAAGAGTAGTGTGTTAAAAAGACTGAGAAGTGTGGTGGGCAGTCAATCGAATCGCCTCCAAAAAAACTGTGGAGAGATTATTGATTTTGTTTTCTGTAGGCTCTCAAGTTTTGTTCTTTTTTCGTGTTTAAATTGCTGCCACCGCCTAAGTGAGGATGCAAACGAAGTGGTAGGAAAGATGATGATGATGATGATTGATGATTTAGTGTGTTTAAAGACTCTGCACCGATTAGTTTTCCTCGTTCCATGAATGCCATTGACCTTTCTGCCACTTCTCACTGTTTCACTTACTTACTTTTTCAATGTTCTTCAGGGTGGACAGGTTCACTGGATATGCTTGTGCTTGATGAGTAATGATGAGACGAGTAGAGGATTTAGGATTCTAGGATTTTGCCCTTCTAGGTATTTTGTTTGTACCTTTTGCCCTTTTAGTTAAGGCTTGCTCATTCAGAGCCGAACTTTTTGCCCGTTTTCCATTTAGACTACTCTTTACCTACAAAAGAAGTTCGAAAGGGTACGTCTGTTTTGTGCAGACAGGAGAAAGAGGAGGAGAGAAGGACATGTCCTCGACAACGACGACGACGAACTAATTAGGTCAGGCGCGAGAATGCTGCTGCTTCCATTTAATTTGCTTCCTTCTCTCTTCTCTTTCCTTTGGTACACACACTTCACTAGGCTTTTTGTCTCCTCTTCTTTACCAGTCCTCGGTTCTGTTTCTCCGTTTCTCTGCTAATATATTACCCCAGTTTTCTCTCTCTCCTTTTGCTTTTCCTATTCATTCTTCCTCTCATGAATATGTTCTCGTTTAGCAGCAGCAGCAGTGACGACTTTCAATCTCTCTCTCACTCACTCACTGCCTGCTAATGAATAGTTAATGAAACAGCAGACGAAAAAGAGAGAGGGAAAGAGCGACTTTGTAGAAAGTAGTTTTTTCTTCATTTGCAGAGTGAGTTAGTGAGAGTGGGGGACAAATAGCTAACAGCTAGCTAACATGCTCTCGACATGATAGTTCTGTTTCCCGGTACGGTTTTCAGGAGGCAGACAGGTCTGATATTTTCAATTTGGGTTTGAAAATGCTGTCGAAGAAGGAGAAGGAGATGCTGCAGAATTTGTTTGATCTTTGAAAATTCAACCTGAATTGTCTAGATTTTTCTTGCTAACCGACCGCAGAATGGAAAAAAATTTTTTCTTTGCAAGTTCTTCCACTTTTTCTTTCTTTATTTCTTTAGTACTTTCCGCTTTTCCAGTACATTACAGTCGGAGAAAATAGTGTTCTTGTGGTTGTTAAATGTGTTGTGGCTGCTGCTGCTGCTGTTGCTGCAAATAATTGCTGTTTGCTGCTGCCGACCGGCCAAAGAAGCAGAATTTATCGACCAGAAATTGTGGGCAAAAAATAAAGTTCTCGTGAATCAGGGCGCTTTCTTTTCTGTTTTTTTGGTTTCGGTTTCGAGTTTTGGACAAATCTTGGGGTTTTCGTTTTTCCTCCTGTTTCTTCTTTGCTGAGAATGAGATCTTCTGAATTCTAATCTGTTCTCTGCAGCAGCAGCAGCAATTGAAGCAAATTATCTGGTAATTGAGTGTGGATGGTAATGTGTGTGTGTGCAGCGATGGGAAGGAGCGCTGAGATTTTTGTACTGCTTGGAAAAAGGATGCTTTGAACAAAATAGAATGTTGGCCGATTAAGGGAGACGAGGATGCCGCTGAATTGGAAATTAATTTAGTTGCTTTCTTGTACGTTGCATCTTGCCTTTTTATTATTTTTCATTATTTCAATTTTCAACTTCTCAATGGCTCTTCTTGGGCTTGGTGAGAAGGATATAAAAGAAGACTGGAAGCTAGCCTTTTTGTTTTCAGTTCAATTGAATTTAGATTTTCTCACCAGTGGTCAGTGACCTTTACCTCCACTGCCTGAAAATGTTTTTTTGATTTGATAGTTTGAAATTCAAAAGAGGAACTTGAATTTTGCTGTCTTTAGCTTTATTTTCTTGTTTACTTTTTTTCCTGTGTTTTGACAACGAGAAGTAGTTTTTGGAGCAGTCTGCAAAAGACTGCGCTCTAAATGATTACCGATGATCGTGTTTTCTGTGGGTAATGACACTGACCAGCCTCTTCTTTACCGGGCACTACTTACTGCTCTCCTGTCTGGTCTGGTCTGGTTGGTCATTATTAGCCAGAGTGATCATCGAGTCTAATATGAGCGACGGTTATGGCCACTACCTTCTCCTACCCTAATGACGGACTAAATGCGAGGCCCTTTGTTGTCCTGTTCTGTCTTGTCCTGTCTTTTACCACTCTCTCCTTTTTGTCGATTGAGATATATTGGCTGAAGACTGCTGTAAAGACTGGACACCACCGACCTAGACTGCTCTTTTTTGCCTCTTGTACAACCAGCCAAAAAAGAAGAGCCAAAGCCATCATCATCAGTGTCAATCTACTCTGTTCTGTTACATTGGCCTGTCATAAAGAGAGGAGAGAGAGAGCCTCGTTTTCTCTTTTTCTTTGTCGTTCATTTCTCTGTCTCTCTTCTGTTGTTCGGCGCCCATTACTCTCGATCCATCATCATTGTCATCATCATTAGCTGGGGAAGGAATCGGAGAGAGAGTGAAAGTGTCTGGGGCTGTGTGTATTTTGAGAGTACCCAAGAATATTCCTTTCCCTCTTTTTTGCCTTTTTCCATGTACCCACACCGCCAATGATGTAATGATGTAAAGAAGAAGAAGATGATTCGAGTGAATCTGGGGCTTTTATTTTAGTCTTTCCTTTCTATTACTATTGCGCCATTATTTGGCGGAAATCAGGCTTTCAGCTGAGGTGTTCGTAATGCAAAGGAAAAGGGGGGGATAAAATTGTGCTCGTTTTATTTTAGCTCTCCGGAGATCCGTTCCTGCTTTTTCTGTTTCTGTGGAAAAAAGAACTGTTTGTTCTGTAAATATCAATCCAGGGGATCCACTTACCTTCTAGGAGAGGAGGAGGAGAAGGTAATAGGCACTTACTTTATTTGTTTTTCTATTCTCTTTCTCTCATTTAGTTTGCATGCATCTTTTTTAGTCCATTACCACCGCCAGCCAGTCAGTCAGGTACTCCCTTTTCAGCGGACAGTCGAATTTTCATATTTTGTTGTTTTCTTCCAGAAAGATAATAAATTATGTAAAATGTCTTGGTGGTGGTGGTGGTGAAGATAAGAAGCGAGCCACCTTAGCTTTTTCGGCTTTTTGGTTAGTTGGGTTGCTGATTGCTGAGACACACACTGTCTGCCAAGAGGCGACATTGCAGTGAGCTTTTGTCTCTCCCTTCTTTATTTCAACAAACTCTCTGCTTTGCCGGTGAGTTGGCTAGCAGCTAAAACTAGCAAGGACGATGATAAATGGTCGTAAATGGTAATGCTCGCGCGCTCTGTCTGTTCTTTGCCCCATTAGCAAAAGTAGTAGGAAAATAGGAAAATCTGCCAGTGAGTTTTCTGAGTCATCAGCCAATCTTGCTGGCTGGCTTTCTTTGCTTTTGGTGTCCTCGTAGCTGTCTCTCTTTTTGCAGCATATGAATAATAAATGATGAGGATTTGAGGAGCAGAAGAAGAAGATGAAGACAGTGATGACAGAAAAAATAGAAATGGGCGAGCTTCTTTTTTTTCGGCTGAGGTGCTTTTTTCAACAGCTTTGAAACAGCTATTTTAAGCTGTAGTTTTTGGGTGATGAGGAAATTCCCTTTTAGCTCTATTTTTTGTTTCCTTTTTCTTTTGGAAGTTCAAGGTTAGGACCATCAGTTTCGGTTCATCATCTTCAACTTTTTTTTCAAACAGCCGCTTTTGCTGCTGCTACTCATTAACTTGTACTAACTAACTTTGTCGTTGTCTCGACGACGGCGTCTACGGCACTTTTTGTAGTCTAATTAAAAAAGTGCCCAACTAATTAGTTGTCGGCAACTTTTTTTGGTTTGTCTGCAAACAACTAATTTTGTCTGCCGTTTTTTCTTCTTTATCAGAAAGCCGTACTTTTCGGCAGTTTTTTTGTGTTTTGCTTGTCGCTTGGGTCGTTGTCACGTCTCGCTCTCTCAACTTTGTCAACTGTGCTGATAAGCGGCAGCTGATAAAAAGAAGTCAGAGTTGACTTTTCGTACAAAAAGAAGAAGAAGAAGAGTTGTTTTCTGTTTATTTATGCTTTTTTGACAAGCTGTGAACATGAGGTTCGTTCTTTTGGTAACTTTAGACACTTTTTCTCTATTTCTCGTTTCTTCTGGTGCATCATCAACATTTCCACTCCTTTCCTTATCATCCCTCTCCATCATTTGATTTCCTTGTCCAGTAGTAGTAGAATGTTTACGTGTCCATCAAAAGAAAGAAGAACACACCGAGGGGTCATAACTCTTTGAGCGAGCGAGCGAGAGCGGTCAGATTAGTGGCCAGTGTTGTTAGTGGCAAACTAACCTAACCAGCGAAAGTAACACTGAATCTGATTTTCTGCCAGCCGTTTAGCAGTCTTTCAAGCTCTCTCCCCGACTAAAGTCGTTGATTCCTCGTACTCGATTAAGCTTCGGCGAAGAAGAGAAGACTGAGGGCACTGGCCACTGGTCGGTCCTCTTCTGCTGCTTCATCTTCATTTTCTTACTCTTCTCTCCTTCTCCCTCTTTTTCAGTCCTGTAGTCAGCGCCATAATCTCCGGTCTGCCGGCGCCGCCACCGTCACAGCTCAAAGTTGCAGTTGCAGTTGCTTGCTTGCTGAGTTGAGCTGGCTGCCAATGCTGCCAATGTTGCCATTGCCTCACGCCGGGCGCCAAATGGACGTCAGTGCAACGGCGAGAAGAGAAGAGCAAGCAAAGTTTTTTCTCTCTCTCGCACTATGAGGTCTCTTTCCTTCACTGTCTAGTTCTCCTTCTCTTTCCTTCTTTCAGAGTTAGTTTGGACACTGACTCCTCGACGACGCCATCGACGCCGTCGTCTGCGCAGCAGTTTCTGCTTCTTCTTCCAGTCGTGGTTACTCTTTTTCTCAGTTGGCAGTTGGCGGTCTTTGCAGTCAGTGTCTGTTTGGCCTGTTTGTCTGTGTGTGTTCACTTTGTGTCTGTTTGAAGCCGGCTGCTGACAATAATGTGTTGTGGTTGTTGGTTTTATTAACTGCAGGACTGATTTTATTTTATTCTCTTTTTCTGCTACAGATCATCATCATCAACATCACAGCTTCAACTGCAAAAAAGACGGCAGAATTTTACGCACTTTTTGTTTGTGGTCAAAATACTTATCATTTTTCTGTGCTCAATTCTCTTGTGAAGAGAGGAAACGTTCCGACACGTGCCAGTATGTTTGAAAAGTGTGATTTTAATTTGCTTTGATGATTATTACTTCACTTCACTTGAAGCTATCAAGATTCTTTGTAGTGATTGTGAGCTTTTGGTGTTCAATTATCTGATTTTCTGGTGAAGTGATCTTCTGCTTTATTTATTTGTGGTTATGGTTATTATTGCTGTTATTTTCGGCTGACCCTTTCTCTCTCTGCATTTTTGGTCACCCTCACCCTCACCATCACCACCACCAACATCATTACCACCACTTTTCTGCTGTCATCGAATTTGCTCCTCACGTCTCTTCATCTGTTCTTCCAAAGCTAATGGACTGAGCTGAATTAATTTTCTTCATCTCCCTCTTCTTCTTCATCATCTCTTCAACTTCATCTTCTGGTAAGTGTGACTGTTTCTTTTTACATTTTTTATTTTTTTTGCCATCATTTAAGCTGCTGAGTTAAGTGATTCGGTCCGCTCTGGTCAGATCTTCATTCTTCTGTCTGTGTGATGTTGGGAGTCAGTTTTGGGGGGAAGAAGGTTAGTTTGAAGTCTCTCTGTCCTCGTTTTTTCTATTTTGAAGCTGCGCAGCAGCAAATCCCTTTACCGTTTCCTAAGCGAATTAAGTTCTAGTCTCATTCTTTTCTTCCTAAAACTGTGTCGTTGTGTATTTCCTCTAATCTTGCCTCAATTCTTTCTGCCGATTTTCAAAGTTTGCCCCAGCAGCAGCAGCACTGTCAGAATCAATCAATGCGAGCAGCAGCTCTAAGAGAGCTCTAAGGCGCCAGGGCTAACTCGATTAGGAAAAAAAGAGAGAGGAAACAAAATCTCCCAAGACTACTCTAAAGCACTGAAGTGACGTTTCAGATTTCTTCTTTTCTATCTGCCTTTTTAGTCTTTTCGGTCTAATTTATGACTGGTTTTGCAGTTTTTGGAGTTTGAATTATTTTCGAACGATTTTCCTATCTTTCCTTCAGAGCAAATTGGCAGAACTGAGCTACTAGTGCTGCTGCTGCTGATAATTGATGCGATTTCATTGCCAGCAGCTTCTCAGTTGGGAGATTCAAAAATGGCGTGATTTATATCATTTGCTGCTGTGTTCATATTCTTCTTCTTCTTCTTTTAGAGAAAGAATAATGCGAACTTCTCTGACTTGCTACTGTCGACAAACTCTTTCCCTCTGTCAACTTTTTCAGCCCCTTTTCGAGGTGCTGTTGCTGCTGCGAGAATTCATCATCGTTAGTGTCGCTTGAAGACGACGATGATTGTCGTCAACTTTTATTGTTATTATTATTTGCGTTTCTAGGCGATTTCATCTCCAGCTCTTCTTTGATGATGATGTGTGCAGCGATGATCATTCCAACTGCTTTCCAGACATTGACAGTGAAAACACACGCAGAGATGATTCTGAATCGTCTATTCTTCTTCTTCTTCATCGTTTGCTGCATTTATAGCAAATGACACAACTTTTTCCACCCTTCTCTTCTCCTCTGCTCATGCTGAGCAGATGTTATGCAAATTTTAGTATTTCAGCGGCTCCTCTTTATTCACTGTTCACTATTTGAACTGCTGCTGCTGTTATGCTAAGCAAACTTTGTGGACTCTCTGTCGGGGTTCTTCTTTTCTGTTGAAGAATCGAGAATGAGAGAATCTCGCCGCTCTTTTGCATGAATTGTTCCCCTATCTCTTTCTCCTTCCCCTCTCATCGTAAGTGATTGATTTCACTTTAAAAGCCTGCCAAGCTTTCTCCCTCTGCTGTTGATAGATCATGTCAGTTTTGTCGCTGATGTACTTTACTTTTCACTCTTATTGTTGTTCCTGGAACGCTTTCTGAAGGAGAAGGAGAAGGAGAAGAGGGAGATATTTTGTTATGAAACTGCGTGGTAATTCATCAAAACGCCGATAAACGCTCTGTTGTCACTCTGTCATTTTCGCTGTCGCTGTTGTAAACTTTGCTGTACATATTTGATTACCAGTATTGATTTCTCCTTGCTGTACAGCAAAGATTGCTCTCTTTCTCCCCAGTTGCTCCAGTTCATCTTGATTGTTTTGGATTGCTGCTGCTGCTGCTGCTGTTGTTGTTCTGTCAATGCTCGACAATGATGGTAATGAAGATAAAGCTGAAGACTTGAACAAAGAGAGTTAGAGTCTCACACCTTTGCTTCAAAGCAAGAAAGAGAGCATCAGTGTTTCCGGTGGGATCTACTCTTTGTGATTTGTACTTTTTGACTTGTTCCTTTTTCATTATGACGCCCTGTAGAGAGAGAGAGAGAGTTGCTCTTGCACAGCAGTCAGCCTTTGTTGAGTTTGGCCACTGAAAAGAAGTCATTCAGTCAGTCAGTCTCATTAGCTTTTTTCACCGATAGATTTCAACTTACTAATTCTCATTGTCTCTTTCTGCTTCGGAGCAGTGCCGTTCTTTCTGTTTTCATTATTTTTTTAGGTTTTCATTTTTCTGACTCTTGCCACAGATTCAGCCCAGCAAAAAAGATCTTTCTTTGTGGTAACTCTTTCTCTCTCAATTTATGATTCTATTGTCTCTTTCTTTTTCTCTTTGACATTGTCTTTGCCTGCACAAACGCGCACACACATTCGCCGGTGGTGATTATTTCTTTTTCAGTCTTTTCCAGCTATGAAAGAGTTTGTGCTCAGGAGACAAACGGGAGTTCTTCTTGTTCTTCTTTTGCTTTTTTCTTTTTCTGTTCTCTTTTCATTAGCTAAAAAGAGATGATCAAAAGATGAAACAATGGCGGTGGATTTCGAGTGTGTCTGTGTCTCTGTAGTAAATCTGTTTCTATCATTCATTCATTTGTCAGGTGGTGGTCGTGGTGGCCACTTCTTCTTTTTCTTCTTTTACTTCAGGCAAGAAAGAAGAAGAATCTCGTCGTCCATTTCGCTTAATTGCTTTGGGTTTGCAGCAGCTTCTCCATTCGTAGTCTCCACTTTTTTGTTCCTTGTTGTTGTCCCTAAGGCTAAAGACTTTTTCTGTAGAATCTTTTTTCTGAAACAGTTTGTCAAAGAGCGCGAGAGTTCAATCGAGAGGGAATCGATTAATGTCCGTCAGCTTTGCTCCTTGTCTCCTCTGGGCAGTTGGGGAAAAAATGGAAAAGATGGTATTGTACAGAGTTGATATTTCTTAGTAGTAGAAGCTAATACTAGAAAGTGGGCTTGAACGAGACTGGACAATGTGCTGTGCTGCTGCTGCTGCTTCAATTCAATCTCATTAAGTGCCCTGCACTGTTGATTATTTAATAGTATTAGGCCGCCTGCTGAGCTAGTGTCTGACTGTCTATTGGAAGTTCAGTTCAGACGATGAACGATGGATGGATGGCCACTTTTCCACCACCTTTTCACTTTCTGCTTTTTTCTTCTTTTTGTTCTTCTACCGACGCCTAAATGCTGACCTCAGGAGAAGGAGAGAAGCTCATTGAAACAGCTTTTATTGCTGCTGCTGCTGCTGCTGCTATTGAACAAGCTCCTGAGGTGATTTTTTCTTTTTCTTTTTTCATCTACTAAAGAATGAAGAAAGCAAAAGTTGTTTTGATTTTTTTGTTGCTAATTGTTTGCGTGAAATAATTGTTGGTTGCTTACAGTGGAGGAAGTTTGTGTGTGTCTTTGTGTCTGTGTGTGGTTTTTTGGCTTGGCTTGGATTTCGATTGGTCAAGATTTGTTTTTTAGTCAGTCAGTTTTGGGCAGAAGCAGATTTGTATCTTTAGTGTTGCGTGCGCGCAGTATGGTCACTTTTCGATCGCTTTTCTCCTCATTTTCCCCTCTTTATCCTCCGCCTAATCCGCGTAAAGTTTTTTTCCGACGAATTTCTTCTTCTCGGTGATCTATTTTTAATGCCACTGCTGCTGCTGCTGACGATGCTGTCTTTTTTTCAAAGCCTCCTCTCTTTTTTCGATTGTCAATTTTACTCGCAATCTAGAGCATCTCTGTCCACTTTATCTGCTGTCTGCTGTGGGCTTTTGTACATTGTGTGTCAGTCGGTGTTTGAGCAGTTGGGGAGAGAGAGAGAGAGATGTGAAATGGTTGCAGCAATTTCTTTTGCTGCTGCTGCCACTTTTCTTTCTCTTTCTTTCTCTTCTTCAGGCCGATAATCTTGTGATATATACCCCGTTAGAGTAAGTGCAAGAGAGGTATCTAGGGTGACTAGAAGTGGACTTACAAAGAAAAGGACTGATACTTCTCAATCTCCTTCTCCTTCTTCTCCCCTTCAGAGGAGCCCTTCAACCTTTGCTAGCAAAGAAGTAACAACAACAACGGCGACGGCCAGGTGAACTATTATTATCGACCTGCATCAGCAGCAGCACTTTGCACTTTGGGGAAAGAAGTTTAAAAAGGGGAGCCCTCTTTCTAAGCTTTCTCTCTCTCTCCTCTTTTTGGTAGTGTTGATGATGATGATGGTAGTGCTAGTGGTGGTGGTGATTTGGTGAGGAGGGGATTAGTAGCAGAAGAAGAGGACGAAAGATTGAGGCAGAATTGGTGCAAAATGCGATGAAGAAGAAGAAGAGGGGACTGTCTTTTCACACGTCTTTTTTGTGTCTGAATTTGCTATGTTAGGTCGATCCGGGCAACAATGGCGGCCAAAGACGGCTGGGCAATTCGCCTCTCTTTGAATCGCTCCCTTTTTTGCCGTGTTGTGTACGGCTGATGAAGAAGACGAAAGTCTGGCGCTAATGCCCCGCCGCATCAAAGGATGCTCCTTCTTTTTCCCTTTTCTTCTTCTGTAAAAAGGGGAGATTTGTTTATTCTTTCTTCTTCTCATTGAGCCCCGTTTTTTTGGAGGAGAAAGACCACCGCAAATCCTCGATTTTGGTTGTTTTGTGAGTGCGAAACTTCAGCTGTGAATTCACTTTAGACGCTTTATTCTTCTTTTTTGGAGAGAGACTTTATTCGGTCATTGCTCGCCCTTTCCATCCCCTCCTCTCCTCGAAATGGATGCCGCTAAAGAATTGGCCGCTGCTTTTCTCCCTTTTTCTGCCTCTTTTTTCGTGTCTTTGCCATTGTCTAACATAGCAGCACGACTTATGCAGATTTGTCTGTCTTTCTGTGTTTGCCTTCTTTGTGAGAATGTTCTCTCTCTCTTATTTGAGAAAGGAAAAAGTGTCTGAATACTGTCTTTCCTCTCCTCTTTTTCATGGCGGTCTTGATCTATGGACTGCTCGTTTTGTAGCCAAGTCTGCAGATGCGGGGACAAACATCGCGCTTTTCGAGGGCGATGGCCAGTGGTCGAATGAAAAAATCGGGGGAAAGGAGGAGAACTGTGTTTTTTTGAAGGGGCAAAAAATATTGCTCAAGCACCTCTACTACCACTACATTAGCTCGACTTTTTATTTGTCTTTTGAATCTCTGTCTCTCTTCTCTCTCAGTCGCCGCCTGATATTGGCATTTGAATTGTAAATGTGCTTGGCAAAAAGTAGAAGTTTGCACTGTTTGCTTGCTTGCCTGCTCCTGCACCTTGAAATACGACGACGGCAATTTGTAGTTATCGTTTCTCCCTCCTCTTCTGTCCAATTTTCATTCTTTTTCTCCCATTGCCGCCAGTCACCAGTCTGATCACCAAATCATACAAATGTCGACAGTGTCTACAGGAATACCTGTAATTTAAGATGTTTTTCCTCTTCTTCTCCTCCTCTTCTACTTCTGATCAAAAGTCAAAGTTCAAAACGGGTTTCTTTCTTTGAGTGAGTGAGTTTTTGTTGGTGGTGAACATTCTTCCGCAGCAGCAGCTTCGTTTTCTCCAATCTCCAAGTGTCAGCTTTAATTGCCTTATCTTTCTACCGATGATTTCTTTCCTTTTCTGCTGCTGTTTTTCCCTATTATCCTAGCTCGTTGTGGACGAGGGGAGATTGTGTGCTTGTTGGGCGCCGCCGCCGCCGCCGCTTGTTACTTTGATTGTCGCCCGGGCAGTAGTTTTTTTCGGTGTCCTTTCTTCTTTTTCCTCATTCCTTTGAACTTACTTACTTTGACTATCACTACCGAGTTCGATTTTCTTTCTTTCTTTTTTTCAGCAGAACATTTTGAATGTGTTCACTCTCCTTTTATCTCCTCTAGAGTTGCTTTCAAACGATTCACTTCTTTCAGTGACAATGTCGGTGCAGCGAGCGAGCGAGCAAGCTTTCTATTTGATTAGCTGGAAAAACGGCGGCGCGGCAGTTGTCGCCCAACAACAACAACTTTAAACTTCCTGCATTGCATTGCACTATTCAGAAAGGAATCGAATTTCAATGGAAGCAACTTTTGATCGGAGCCCCGAACAAAACCCCAAAATGGGATGCTTGAGCTTTAGTTTCGGTGTTGCCGGTGTAGTGGTTGTTGTTGTTGCTCTTGGTATTTATTATTCCGATCTCTTTCTTTCTTTCTTTCCTCCATTCGACATTGATTCATTCAAGGCAGTGAACTACTGCTTCTTTTTTGTTATTTGATGAGCTTTGGTTGTGTTTGCTGCTTCCGTTTGGTGGTGGTGGTGGAGATTTGTGATGCAAGAAAGTGCTCCTTCTTCTTCTTCTTCTGAAGCTGAGGAAGATGAAGCGTGAAATTGGTCTTTCATTTCCATTTGCGGAGATTAGATTTGCTGTTGCTGCTGCTGCTGCCGCTGCTACAGTTGCTGTTAAGTAAGACTTATGAGCTGACAGTCGTCGACTTTCCAGGACATGTGTTCTCCTTCTCTCTCTTTTTTTGCTTCTGTTTTAATTTTTCTGTTTCAATCTAGATTTTAGTATGCTGCTGCTAAAATCTGTGCCTTTGTGTAGTGCACATTTGTTTCTGTTGCTGCTGCTGCTGCTATCTCTAAAATCTCGATTTTTACATTTTGTATCACATTTTTCCTTCTTTTCTTATATTGACTGACTGACTGCTGTTGACTGCTGTTTAATCTCGGTGTGTGATGAATAGTAATCAAATTAACAGCAGCAGCACAAATCAGTCGACTTGACTTAGTTTGACTTGGTCGTTGGCAAATATTAAGCAGAGAGCTTGGGAAGACGAATAAGAAGAAGTAGAGAATTAATCTCATTTTAGGCAGAACTCTGTGTGTTTACTTACAGATTCTCTTATTCCCCATTCTCATTCTCGTTCCTATTGCTAAACTTGTTTTGCACTTCTCCTTCTTCTTTCTTCTTCTTCTAATTAAACTTGCCGACTCTTGACGCTGCTTTCTCTCTCTCCTTCTGGTCTCCAGAAATTAATTTAATTGCGTGCCTTGCGCGAGATGTGCTACCACTGCTGCTGCTGCTGCTGCTGTGTTTGCTGTTGGCAATTTTTTTGCAAACCGTGTCTACTGTTTTTTCCTTTTTATTTAACTTAACTTTTGATGCACTTATTTACCACCAAAGAGTCTGTATGGAAATTGCAAATGTATCCTTCTTCCTTCCATTTCCAAGTTTGCCCCTTTAGCCCTGCTTAGCTCTGAAGCTTTTAAGAGAGAGAGAGAGGAGCTCAGCAAAAAAAAGAAACAAAGAAAAAAGTGTGTGCTTCGAGAGACAATTCGAGTAAAGTGGTTGTGCTCGCTCGTTTTATTTTAAATCGGATCTTTTCATCTACTTTCCCCATCTACTTTGCAGCTGTTTCTTTTTCTTGGTCACTGTAAAATGTCTTCCATTCCTTTCCCATTTTCTCTGAGTTTTAGGCAGCAGCAGCAGCAGCAGCATCTTTGACAAAAGTCACGCACAGAATTATACAGGCTCTCATTTTCTCGCGCCTTTTTAAAGTTTAAATTTTAAAGTTAAAGCTGCTGCTGCTGCTGCTGTTGCTGCTGCTGCTCATCTCTGCTACATTTTAGCAGAGTGACACTGCTAAGGTTTGAAAGGGAAAAGACTGCTTTTAGTTTTTTTTCTAGTTTGCACTTTAATTTTTTTTGCTCGTTTCGCTCTGCTGCTGATTTGATTCGGGTTGTGTATGTGTGTGTGTTAATCTTTGTTGCTTGAATTTAGCTTTGAATTGAATTGAGCTTAACAGCATTTACACTTTCTCAGACTGAAAAACAATCACTGTCCTTGTGTTCTTCTTTTTCTCTCTACTTTCTGCTGAACTGAACTGAACTCTTTCCCGCTAAACTCGCCTAAATTGTTTAAGATTGAGGTGTGTGTGTGTTTTCCGCTGCGACAGCAAAAGAAAGCAGTTGTTGTTGGAGAAAAAAAAGCTCTAAGAAATGATTATCAAAAAGACTGTTTGCTTATCACCACTGGTGATCTTCTTCCGATTGACTGGTCAGGCAGGCTGTTTGCAGTGAAAGTCAGTGACTGCCTTTTATGCTATCTAGGCTACACAACACACCAATTTTGCTGTGCCTCGTACATTTCAGCAGCAGCAGCACCGAATATAATAACAATAATTTAGGTTCCTCTGTGGCATTTTAATGACCGTCCAAATTGCGTGAAATGCCATGCTTCACTTTGTCGGGGGTAATTGTTTGCGGGTTAATTGTTAACAGTGAGGCAGAAAAGTGGTGCTGGTGGCCTATGGCTGATCTTTTCCCTCCATTTTTTGTCTGAAGGAAGTTGGGTAAACACACACACACATGTGCTAGAAATAGTTGCAGTAGTTTTAAAGTCAACAGTAGAGTGCAATAGTATCCATTTTTTGGTGTGTGTTTGCACTGTTCAATTATTTGCTTATCAGCAAGTTGAGAGAAGTGATCCTTTTTCCCCTATTTTTTCCTGATCACATTTATCGTTATCATCATCTAAAGCTGCTTACGACGACGACTTTTTAGCGGCAAAAATACTTTTTTGGTCTTTTTACTATTTTTGTTGTTTTCTGTTTGACGAGTTTGCACTACTCGCCTTCTTTCTCACACTGGAAAGAAGAACAGAACAGATTTGCCTGTCTTATGTCGTGTCTGTGACCAATTTGTTGTTTGCTACTGTACTACTGAGCACCAAAAAAAGCTGGTTAGTTAGGTACAGAGCAGAGTTAGGTGACAGCGTAGGAAAAAGAAGGAGGTATATAAAAAAACACCAAAGCTTGATTAGATAAGAGGAAAAAGAAGGGAAAATAGAGGGAAAATGAGAAGAAAAAAGAATGACTTGTGTGGGAAAAGACAAAATCGAGCATTTCGAGGAATTGAGGAGAGGAGAATCCAGTATGACAATTATGGGATTCTATTTTCAATTTTATTTTTTTCTTAGCTGTTTTCTTTTTTCATGGTCACCTTCTTTTCTCTCTTCTTCTTCTTTTTGATGATCACAGAAGCCGAGCCTTTTCATTGCCATTTTTAGCCGATTTCCTCTCTTCTTTGTCAATATCATTAGCCTCACTGCTAAGTGGCTCTTTTGTGTGAGGACTGTGTGCACTGTGCACCAAGTTGCTCAAGTTGCCCGAGTGGACACTTCAGCCGCTTTTTTCAGTTCGAGTTTGAGTTTCTCCAGTTGGGGAGAGTGGCAGTGTAAATTAAATTGAAGTCTAATCGATCTGCTCGGCCTTTCTTCTGATGATGATCACTGACTGGCAATGGTCAGCTAGAAGACGGCTGAGCTAGAGCTAGCTAGCTCAAGCGCATCAGTTTTTTATATCTCTTTTTTCTTTTTTTCTTTCCTTTCCAGTGATTAATTCGGTACAGCTGAGTCTGTCCTGTCCATTAGCTGTGTTGTCGATTGGATGCTTTTAAAAGAGAACGACGATGACGGTTTTCTATTGCTTCTATTGCTGCATTTGGTGGTGGCAGTAAATTGAATTGCTCAAGAACTTTGTGTGTTGTTTGCTTGTGTGTGTGTGTGTGTGTGTTTGTTTTTTGTTCTATGTGTCGTACAGCAGTCTAATTTAATTGCCGCTTCTTTTTGGTGGGTGGCTCGTTTGTACGACCGACATTGGACAAACATTGGACAGGCAAGAGAGAGGAGAGAGAGAGAGGAAAGAAGTGAAAGAATCTTCTCTCTTGTCTGTCTTTGTTTGTCTTTCCTGCTGCTTTTTTTCTGTTTGCTGATGTCTTTGGTGGTAGTGGCTTTTCTCCCCTCCTCCTTTTCCGGTTTCTTTCTTCTACATCAAAAACGGTGGTAGTCGCTTCTGGTAATAGTTTGGCTTTTAGAAAAGGGAAGAAAGAAAGGAGGATAGAACGTTTGTCTGCCCATTTCTAGCCATTTCATAGTGAACAAGCAGACAGACAGACAGAGCCAATCAAGCATTTAATCATCAAATCGAATCATCATCAAATGACGCGACGGGGACGACTAACGACTAACGTTATTGCTGTGTGTGTGTAGGGCTGCTGCTTATTTAGGTGTAGAGGCAATCGATTGGGACTCAAGAATAGGAGAAAGAGGAAAGGAAGGACGGGAAAGAAGGACTAATGGAGAGTGAAAGTAGAGAATCAGCCACTACAGGCCGATTCAAGGCCAGCGAACTTTGGAGCTCGTTTTAACGTCTTTCTCTTTTTCTCTTTACTTTACAGAATTCACCACTGCAGCCTAAAAGTTCTAATGCGATTCCCGATGATGTTTGCATTTCAAAGAAGAGGAGGAAGAAGAGGAAGAAGAAGCGAAATCACGGCCTAAAGCGAAAAATCAACTCTTCTTCTCTCTCTCTTCTAAATTTTTTCATCCCTTTTTATTTCATTTCATTATTACCATTAACGACACCGTCGTCGTCGCCGTCGTCGTCGTCGTCCTCTCCGCCACCGAATTCTCTTCACTGTAAAAGTAAGTGTCCTTTCTTTTTTTCGTTTCCCTTCCTTTTCAAAAGCCCCCATTTTATTTCACATTTCTTTGAGCACACATTTCTCTGGTAGTGTCTTTCTTTTTCTTCTTTTGTGCTAGACCATTTTTTCCCTTTGTGCACATTATTAGACATTTTCCTCCCTTGTTCACCCTTTTCACTCGAATTTCGAGTGTGTGTGGCAAAGCAGGAGAATGAATGGATGCTTTGATGATTTAATTGACTTTGTGTCTTGGTGTAACTCTCTTCTTCCTTTTTGTTCTTTGGTAGACTGAAGCGGATTTTTCTTCATTTTCAAGCAGTCCAAATTCCAAGTGCTTTTGTTGACTTGCTATTTTGGTGCTTTTTTGAAGAAGAACTATGTTTCATCCTGTTCAGGGATGCTGAATTAGTCTTTGTACGTTTTGTACAGTTTGGATTTCGCCGCCACGGGTTTTTGGGCACACTGCCGAAAACACGCTGGTGAAGGAAAGACACCTCTTTCAAAAACTGTTGACACAAACTGTTTGAATAAACGGGCTGCTTTTATTTTTATACACTTTCTTTCTTTATCAGAACCAGTCAGTCAAACAAAAATATTTTTGAACTTTTTCTTTTTTCGGTAGTCGAAGTGTAGGAAAAGTTGTTTTCTTTTTGTTTGTCCCGTTCAGGTCTATTTGTTCTGGAGTGATCGACGCCGATATTCGTCAAAACTTTTTGTTCCTTGTTTGCATTTTGACACTCTTTAGTTTATGAAGCGAAAAAAATTGTTTGAGCGCCCGATTCTGATCGATTCTGTGCAAACACATTGGAAGCACTACACAGACACTTTTGTCACCTTTTTTCTATTTGTGTTATGCTGTCTCTCCTTTTCAAATGTTATGTTATGTTATTCATAGTTTTCTCTATTCTTTTTTTCAGTGCACGTTCTGTAAATGTGCCCTAAGGGTCAAATTTTCGAGTTGTGCAACGAGTTAGTACAAAGGAAACTCTTTCTTTCTTTTTGTACACTGTGCAAATTAGTGGGTGAGTGAAAAAAGAGAAATAGGAAACACATTTGCATTTGACGGTTTTTACAAAACATCTTCGAAAAAAGTGCTTCGAAAAAAGATCAAAAGGCGCTCAAAAGTTGTCGGATATTTTCGTCTTTGAGCACTCATTTGACTGTTAGACTGAAATTGGGAGCAGCTTTGCGCACTTTACACTGTAAACTACCGCTGAACTACCGTTTTCTTCTTCTTCTTTTATGTTTGCTGCTGCTATTGTTTTAGTACTTCTTCTCAGTTTGTCTTTAGTACTTTTTTCTACTTCTGCTTCTTCTGTTCTTCTTTTCCCCCAGTGGCCATCGTTAAAGTAAAGTACCTCAGAGCTGCTGCTGATGTTATTCATAGAAGAAAGAGGCAATGAAAAGGAGAGAGAGAGAAAGAGGACTGGGATGATCAAGATGGCCACCGGCCACCAGATTGCGATTAGGTTAATGGGCAAGAGAAGAAGAGAGAGAGGAGAAAGGCAATTGAGTACAATTGAAGGGAGAGAACAAGCATTTGAGAAGCTTTTGCTGCTGACCAGCTGCTGCTTTTAGTTTTTTATGCCTCAGTTTTGATCAGCAATTTCAGATGTGCAGATGTGCTGTATTTAGTGGATGCTGTCTTCTGCTTCTTCTGCTGTTGTTCTTCTTTTATTTTATGTAGATTTTATATCTCAAAATGTAGGTTTTTGAAGTAGTCTCTCTTCCATTGCTGGGTGGCCCACTGACTGAGTGATGCCGTCAGGATTGACAGGTCAAAAGTATAATATTTGACAGACTGGCTGCCTGACCAGCCAACTAGCTACCAAAAATTGAGCGTCTCCAATTCAATTTGCAGGTATTTTTCTTGCTATTGTTTTGTTTCTGCTGTACTCTTAGACAGGTAAACATTGAGATAGCTTTCAAAAGAAAGGTTTTTTGCCTCTAAAATTGCTCAATCTTGGTGGTGGTGGGAGATTGCTTGTCAGGACTGTTTTTCTGATTTTGACACCGCCGATTATTTAGATTGTACAAAAAAATCCTGAAAAACAAGAGATGCTTTTGCCCGGCTGATTGCATTACATTACCCACATTTGCAGAGTGACGTTTGTTTTTCGTGCAAAGTCCCGTTATCTACGGTTTTCGCTCTTTTTCCATTTTCCCCTTATTTTTCCGTCTGCTGCTCACCTGTCAATCGAGATATAAAGATGGGGATGTGAGCAATCAAACATCTTCCCCTCTCTCTTTTTCTTGCTCTTTGACTTGCTCTAATCTAACATTAGCATTTCCATTTTTGGTGAATCCTTTTGGCTCTTCCTCTCTCTCTCTCTATCTCCTGCCTTTCTTCCTCATTTTGTCTCGCTCGATTTTTGAAAAACGTTTCAGTATTTGAATGCCGACAACAACAACAACATGTGCCCAAAAGGGCTATCTGCTTTTGTTTCTCAAACTCACCTTTGAAAAACACTTTCAATTTAAAAAAATGTGGAGCAAGAAGTGTTTATCAGCCTTTTCAGTTTTTGCCCCGTTATCTGTCAGAGAAGATGCTTTGCTTTGCTTTGCACTCCTGCGCCCGCAACTAATTAGCCTTGGCAGTTGAGCTGTTTAGCTGTTTCGTTGAGTGTCCGTCCTCACCCGAGGTTTAGTTTTGCATGTTATTCGGCCAAGCAGCTGCAACAGCAGAAGCTCCAATTTGCCAATTATCGACGGTTGTCAGGTGAAGAAGAGAAGAAGAAGAAGCTCTTCTTCTTCTGCCCGACTTTTGCACCTTTCAGCCCAACACTTCTTTACTTTACCTTTACTCTTTATACTCTTTTTTGTTTGAGCACTTCCACCCGGCCACAATTGCCGCTTTTCCGCCCATTTCTTCTTCTTCGTTTTGCTCGGTGCATGTCTTCTTTCCTCTTTCGATTGAACATCTCAATCTTTTGCTCCGCTTTTTCCCTTCTTCTCCCTAAGAGCACTATTTATTAGTGTTTGCAGTGCAGTGTGGAAGTACTTCTTCTAGTGTGCTAGGTAGTAATTTAGTGTCCCGGCTACCCGCTTCTTCTTCTTCTTAATGTTCTCTCGATAAA
Source organism: Tyrophagus putrescentiae (assembly GCA_024499935.1). Classification (NCBI taxonomy): domain Eukaryota; kingdom Metazoa; phylum Arthropoda; class Arachnida; order Sarcoptiformes; family Acaridae; genus Tyrophagus; species Tyrophagus putrescentiae. The sequence continues at coordinate 11,897,510 of JAMZRA010000001.1, read as the reverse complement.
TAAAATAAGTAAAAAGTGCATCAGTCTTTGAGTGATGGCTTGCGTAGGCTCACTCACTTGAATGACACCTCGGCCTTTTGCTAGAAGGAAAAGGGAAGGGGGAAAGGAAGCCAATAGGTAAGTGTGTCAATTTGAGCTTCTTCTTCGGTTTTTTTCGATTTTGCCGCCGCCGCCGATCACCTGTCCGTTACCACCACTGCCGCTGCCGCTGACCTCGACTTTCTACCCCGTTTGGTACAAGTTCGAGGTTGTCTGCGCCTGTCTGATTTTTTTCAGTCACTTTGAGTTTGAGTACGTCTGACAGCAGACTGTCTGATCGTTTGTTGCGTGATCGGTTATGGTTAGCTCTGCTTTGGCTGCTGATGATTGCAGGTGAGAGAGCATCTCTCTCTCTCTCTCTTTGCTGAGATTTGATTTGACTTTTCTTCTCTGTCTCCTCTTTCCTCTTTCCTTTCCTGTCGATAGCCTTTTCTCGGGCTATTTTTGTCCGGCGACGGCGGCGGCGGCGGATGCCGCTCAATTACCGTCTGCAAGCTCTCCAGAGCCATTGAAAGTGTGCTGGGCTGTGCTATCTTTTCTGCTGCAGACGACGACGGCGACGATAAATTAGCGCCCATTTCCGATTAGCAGACGACGAGGAAGATGAGGACGAAGACGGTGGCGACGACGATTATGTTTCGGTGGTGGGTGGTGGTGATCTCTATCAGATGAGCACTTCTTCATCACCTTCCTACTCTTCCTTTTCTTCTTTGAATGCACTTTGATTTGGTTGAAGTGCTGTTGGTGAAGTGGACCTTTGAAGAGGTGCTTGTCTTTTCCCCTTCTTCTTCTCTTCTTCTTCTGTTGATTTATTTAGCCAACAGCAGCAGCAGCAGCGGCAGAAAAATTACTGCTAGATTATTATTGCTATGATTTGGCTATGATTGGCCTCCAATTTCAGAAGCTCGGTGGCTCTGTTCAATGGTCGTTTTGTTTTTAGAGAGCGGTCTTTAACCTAAATTTTTGTGTTTAGTTTAGTTTGGGACTTATTTTTTTATCGATAGGGTTCAATACAATCATCGATCGAGCTCTGTCGTGTGTTTGAGTGCAGAAGGTATTTCATTGATGATCATTATTTGCTTGTGTTTGTTTGTGTTGGATCATTCAGATTCACAGATTATTAAACTTTTGCAATGTTTCGGCTAATGTTTTTCTTGCTCACTCTCAGCTCATTTGAATGTTCTTTCTCCTTTTCTCTCTCGCTAATTTATGATCACGTTTCGTCCCTTCTGATAACTTTCAGACAACTTCAATTTCAATTCTCCTTCTTTCTTTTGTTCAAGGGCGATGATACTTACGATTACGATTACTTTTTACGTATTAGCGATTGTACTATTCGCTATAGTAGAAAGCTAGAAGGGGCTGAATAATATGGGAATGATAATCTCTCTCTCTCCCTTTCTGTTTGGCGCCCCCATTCCGTGAGCTGAACATTTGCCAAAGTCGAACTTTGAAGTCCTTTCCTTTCCTTCTTTGTTAAAATCTGCTTTCGTGCAAAAGCAAGTTTGGTAGAAAACACAAGACAGAGATAAATACGAATGAACATTAGCTTTCTTGTTAAATTGTTGTTTGTTTGTTCTTGCTACTTTGCTACTTTGAAAGAGTTAATTTGAGAGGAGAGAGTTTTGAAATATTTAAAGCTGCTCTTTTCTTCTTCTTTTCTGTAAAGCCGACGAAGATGTGATAATTTCGACAGCTAAGGTTATATTTTTTATTTGTGTACTTTTTCAAAGTTTTATGTCCCTCGTTTTAGCTTCTTTATAACTCCTTTTTCTTGATCAATTTACATTTTAGTTTATAAAAATAGTTGAAAAGTTGTCCCTTTGTTTGACAACGGGTAGTTAGTTAGGGGTGGAGATTTTGTGTGTGAGTTTGTTTGATCAAAAACTGCTCTTTTCAGCAGTTTTTGTACAGCAGCTTTTTTCTGCAGCAGAAAAAAGTTTTGTTGTCTTCTTTCTCGATCTTTATCTTCTTATTCTCTCCTTATTCGGTGACAGGCGGTAATTAGTGGGGTGTGTGTGTATAACGGTGCTGAGAAAGAAAGAAAGCTCAGAGAACAGAAGTTTGAAGTTCTCGCTGGAAATTGGAGCCCTTTCTTTTCTCCCTCCACTTTTAGTTGTTTGCAAACTCGTCAGCTCTAAACACAGTTTTGACCTAGACAGATTTTTTTCAGAGCTTGTTTGATTGTTGAGCTGTTGGGCCAATTTCACATACACAGAGACAGAGAGAAAATGACACGCATTATTCGGCTATTGATTTACGCACTTTATCTGCACTTTTTCTTCGCTTCATAATAGCTCTGTTGCGAAAGTCTTTTGATTTTTGCTCTGATTTTCATCTCTTTCTTTCTCTGAGACTTCCAATGACTTCCACTTCAACTAGCGTGCGATATTTTGCTTCATTTTGCCACTTCATTGTCTACAATCAAAAGTGACTGACACTGTGGCAGTCACTTTTTGTCTGCTGCCTTCTTCTTCTTCTTCGTCTTAAATCCTGAGACTATTTACCTTTGTGAAATTGCCCTCTTTCTGCCCCTTTCCCCTGCATTAAACCTTGGAATTACTGAACAGGATTGGTGAAAAAATGTCCGTTCGACCATACACTACGACTTGATCGACTTTTAACGGTATGATAAAATGCGAGGCGAGTTCAATTGATCTTGTCTGTGGTGGTGGTGGTAATAGTGTGTCGTCAATGGTCGGCCATTATCATCGGCGGCGGCGACGAGGCACTTTCTTCACTCGCTGATGATGATTTCTCTCTCTCTTTTTTCTTGATCGAGAAAGAAATGCCCAGCTAACCTCTTCTCTTCTTCTATTTTTGATTGATCTATTTCGCTGCCTTTTTATTGCTCTTTTCTCTGCTGCTGCTGTCTGTACTACTGTTGAACCCTTTCGTTTAATGTTGTGCTGGCGGAGTTTTTATGGACATCGCAGCAGCAGTTGTTTTGACTGCTGCCACTGTCGAGAACTTGTTTTGCCGACGTTTTATTTGTTGTCCTTTTCGTCTGCAGCTTTCATGGTCTTTCACCTTTTCTCTCTTCTGCTTTTCAACTCTTTCCTATGTGAATGTTTAATTTGGGAGATTGTCTTTTACTTTTGCTACTGCTGCTGTTGCTGCTTGTTTTCTTTTCTAATTTTTGTTTTTTCTGTGTTCGTTTTGTTGCCGCTGCTGCTCTTGTTCTTTAATTAGAGTGAGCAGGTTTTTTGCCTGTCTTTTCTGATAGCGTCTGGCTGGCTTTAAGACAGACAGAAACTCATCATCAAATGAGCTTCTCTTAATTGCTTAATCTTTCGCTTTTCTTCTCTCATTAATTGGTCATTCATCACTGAGAAAGAAGAAGAGGGGACTTTAGCTTTAGACTTGAGCTTTTATTGTCGCGATCACCTTTAGTGATTGGAAAAGTATTTTTTTGCCAATTTAGTAGCGAGTAATAAAAAAGTGTTTCCTAACAAAAACCGAGCAAAAAAGGGGAGAGAGAGATGATCTGCTGAATGAAAAATAAAATGTTGTATAAAGATTTGATGGTGTGTAGGCCAGTGAAAACAAAAAAGATTTTAACCCCGGCTTTTTCTTCAGCCGTTTCTTCTGCTCCAAACCTGAACCTGCTGTTAGACTGACCTGCATTTTAATAGTGTGCCCCTGTGTCGATTTAGATCAACAACAGAAAAGCGGCAGCTATTGTTTTGCGAACTTCTTTCTTTCTGCAAACTTTTACGACTTTGTTTATAAGAGAGTTGTGTGAGTGTGTGAAAAAAGGGTGGACAAGCGGCTGAAGCGGTGATAGGACACTGTCGATAAGAAATGTGATTTAGAGTAGTGTGTGTGTGTGTGTTGACTTTCTTATCTGATTTTTGTCTTTCAGTGCTTTCAGTGCTCTTGTACGGTGATTCTGCTGGCTGTGCTATATTTAAATACTGGCTGGCTTTCTCCCGTTATCCTTTCTTCTTTCTTAACTGTTTGGTGATTGTTACTTTTTCCTTTTCCTTTGTGCTATCCTCGTCTTCTACTGTTTTGTTTAGTTTTTGTTTCCAGTGTGTGTACTCTCTGAAATTGTTTCGTTCCTCCTCAGTGTACTCGATCGATGATTATTGATTTGCCACTTTGTTGGCTGGTAGTGGTGGAGATGCTCACCCGTTCGTTAATGACTGCTTGTTTAGCATTGTGCACAGCTAAACAATGTTTACATTTGCAGACATTTGAAGAAAGACATTTGAGGGGGCTTTAGCCTCAAATGCTCTGTTACCTTTTCAAGTCAAGTCAGAAAGAGGGACTCTCTCTCAATTGATTGATCTCTTGCTCCTGCCTCTCTTTCTCTTCCTCTCTCCCTCGAAAAGTTGTTGTTTGTTGATGAGATGTGTTTGCTCTATGTTAAAGTCAGTCTCTTCTTCTGCTCCTAATGAGACTAGTGTTAACTAACAACCTCTTTTGATGGCGGTGAGACGGTGGCGATGATATTTGCCATCTTTTTGCCACCCCCTGGAGGTCAGCAGTCATCCTAATGATAATCATCACCACCATCACCATCATCATCGTAATCTGCTGCAACCGCTGCTAATGTCAATGTCAGCAGTGGTGGTGAACATTTCAAACGCTTCTGAAGCAACTGACACTAATGTGGTTAACCGTTGTTTTAGCGAGATTTTTGCTTGTAAATGATAAGTAAAACGAAATAAAAAATATACAAAAAAGAAGTTAAACAGCAACAGCATCAGTGTCCACTGGACACTTCCTTCTCCTCCTCCTCCTCCTGAGCTTCTTCAGCCCGGTCCTCCTCCACCACCAAGGTCTGTCGGCGGAATATCTGCTCGAGGATGGCAAAGGAGTGCGGTAGCGGGCGGCAATTTTGCTGATGAGCCGCCAGGTGCTCCCCGCGGACGGCCGCCCAGCGGCGCCGGTTTTCCGCGAGCAGCTCACTGATGGGCCGATCCGCTTGGGAGTTGATCTCACCGAGAAGTTGGTCATCGGTAATCTTTCGGTTGTTGTTCGAAAAACAGCCTCCATTTCTCACCGCCCGGGGAATGCGCAAGTTGATGGGCTGGCCGGTGACCGGGTCCACCGGCGCCGGCTCCGGCGGTGGGAGGTAGGCGGTGCCCCAGTGCTGCTGCTGGCACCGGTACTCCTCCCCCTCCTCCTCCTTCTCATCGTAGAGGCCGCCTGAAGCGGGGTCGGTGGGAAAGGGCGGTGGGGGCGGCTCCGCCCTCTGCTTGTTGAGCGCCCGCGGAAAGTGCTCATCGGCCCACATGCGCCCGATTTGATAGGGCGTCACTGAGAAAGGGGAGGAGTTTGTCTTGCCCCTTCCGCTTTTGACCGCTCCCTTCGTCGCCGCCTGCCCCCTTTGCAGCACCATCAGCTTGTGCTCGTACTTGGGCAGATTGTCGGCGTAGAGGAACACCGCCGGCTGGTCAGCATCACTTGTAGACGACCAGGTTCTTCTTTTGGCTAAAGGGAATGTAAGTGGAGAAGGACTGGGCATAAATGTCGCATGGGCTGCTGCTGCTGTTGTTGTTGTTGCTTTTTTGGCCGCCCTTTTTCTTTGCTTTTCCTTGAGCTTTTGGCTTTTTAGATGAAACGGCTTTGTTGTTCATCGGCAAGCCCAGCTCTTTGGCGCGCTGGTTGAGGGCGAGGCAAAAGTGGTCCTTGGCCGCCACCACCCCCTTTCCGCTCACACGCCCACTGGCGGTGTTGTTTACGTCCTTTTTCAGAGTTGGTGCTTTCTCTCCTTTCTCAGGAATGGTCGCCTGGTTGAGGAGTAACTTCTTCTTGCGCGTGGCCGCCGCCCTGGTGTCCGGCTCCATAATGGAAACACGAGTCGCTGGTTTGCGGCGACGGTTGTTGTTGTTGTTGTCATTGGAAGCTGTCGCCGATCTTTCAGCCGTTCGACCATCATCGCCGCAGAAGAAGACCTCGTACATCATTCGGTCGTACTCATTCGTCGGCTTGAAGAGCGGCGGTGGTGGGACAAAGTACGGTTTTTCAGCGCCACTTCCGCCGTTGTTGCTGCTGCCGTTCTCTAAGAGCATCTTTGCTGTGGCTAGGCGAGTTTGCGGCCGAGACCGAGTGAGAACCGGACTGTTGTTGTTCTTGGTGGCCATTTCGTTTCTATGTGGAAGAAAGAGGTTAAAGATGAAAAAATGCAAGAAGAACTGAAAAGAATGTTTTATTATTTACCTGATGTGAACTTTCTCCGATTTCACTTTTTAATTTTTGTATTCAAATTCAAACACTGATGCTCTCTTATGTGCTGGCCAAAAGGGGGCGCTGCTGATTTTCAAACAATCGAACTATCGATTTCTGTCTAACTATTTTTTCATTTTTACCGCCAGAGTTTTTTTTCATTTTTTTTCTTGCTGAAGACTAACTTCAAATTAATCGGAATTTATTGCCTAATTTTTTAACTGGCGGAAGATTAAAGAGATTTTTTCAAAGCTAAAAAGCGGCAATGATATTCAAATTTAGCGGCGGCACTTTTAGGTTTTTTATCCTGTACTTAAAGTGACTTTTAAAGAATTTAAAATTCATCATCTTCAGCCATCGATCGATTCTGTTTGAATATTTATTTATTATGATTATTCTGGTTTTTTTATCCTCCTTTTAGTCTACTGTTTTGCTTGCTTTGTGATATCCATCCTGTGCGGGGCAAATGTGTTTTTAATTTTGAACAGAAGACACACACACTAGCACTGAAAGGAAAGCAGAAAAGCAGGAGCAGTTTTGACTTTGTTTCTGTTTCTGTTTCTATCTTTCTTTTTTGCCCTTTGCTCACACAGTCTGCTCAATAATTTAAATTTAATAACATGCAAATGACATTTGCTCCCACTGCTGCTGCTGCTGACTCCAGAAAATCTAAAAGTGTCACGCCATCCTCTTTCTCTCTCTGGAGAGCAAAATGTGCTCGGAAGACCAACTTTTAAAAGCGGATATCTCTGCTGCTGCTCGGCCCTGAAAGAAACCGAAGCAAAGAGAAGTAGAGAGAAGTAGGTCGTCGGCCCCGGTCCTTTTTGCACTCTTCTGTGTTTATAAAATATTTAAACTAGAGGAGGAAGCAGAATCTGTCGCCTGGTTCTGCCGGTCAAATTCTGCTGCTGCTGCTGTGGCTTGTCTGCCCGGCTGTTTCCATTAGGTAGTGGTGGTGGTGGTCGGAAATAAAAAGAGAAGAAACTGAATCCTCAAGGGATTCTCAGTATCCTTTTTTTAAAAATATAAACACACACACCGGAGAGCTTAGCGGCAGGTTTCTGTCTTGGGAAGGTGCTTCTGTTTGTTGGTTCTCCTCGTTTTTGCTTAATTTGACGGTGACAAAAGGGGAATAGAAATATTTCCTGACTGACTTGACTATAGCAGGTGTACAACATCTGTCTGTTTGTGAGCAATGTGTCTGAGACTCGACCTTGTGATATTGAAAAAAAGAGGAAAAGGGAAAACTGATGAAAACTGCTATTTTCAGCTTTCTTATTTCTTTTTTATTGAATTGCACCTTTTTCCTCACTTTTCACGAGCAGTTGTTATTTTTTCCTTTTTTGCATCGTCAGTTGAATTTTTATTCGGTGCTGAGACAATGGCCGGTCTTTTCTACTTTTATTTTTTTACTTTAACTTTTGTTGCGGCAGACGCTTCTAATCAATATTAAAATGGAGTTTTGCTTTAGTTGTCGTAATCTGTTGACATAATTTTTTGTTTTTTGTTTAGCTCCTGAAGGCCAACTGTTTTCCCAGTTTGAAGGATGGAGAACGATTGTGCTTTCTCATAGATTTGGTCACTGCTCATTTGCTTGCATGGATAATCAGTTAAAGAAGAAGAAGAGAGATGAGCAAACTGAGCAGACAATGGAGATGTGCAGTGGTCATCGGTGTGGTCATCGTCGCACGATCTCCTTTCATTGAAAGTGATCCAAAGAAAGATCTTGCATCTCTTTTCTCGTATCTGGATCACAGAGAGAGGATTGCAGATTTGTTGTCCATTGTCCGTTTCTCCTTCTCCTTCTCCTTCTCTTCACCTGTCATCATCGTTTTTAGATCTGAGGAAAGGGAAAAGAGTTGAAGAGAAGAAGAGGAGAGAGAGACCGCCGCCGCCATTGAATCGATAAATCGATAATGTCGTCCTTTCTCCGGCCCTTTTTTCGAAGTCCATTGTCCTCCTCCTCCTCCGTTTTTGCCTTCACCACCACCACCGTCGCCATCTAATGATACTGATCATGCGAGAATGGTCATTAGTCAGTGGCAAAAGAGAAAACATGCACGCAAGATTTTTCTTGTTTTTGATGCTGCTGTTCTTGTTGTTGTTGTTGTTTGTACGCCGTATTTGCAAGAACAATGGAAGCTCTTGGGAAACGAGAAAGGCTGCTGCTGCTGGTTTCTCTTTTTCACTCTTTTCTATCTCTTTTTTTCTCCGACAACATCTGACTGACTGACTGACTGACTGTTCGATTTGTCGGATAACGATCAAATTAAAATGAGTCTGTGTTCTTTTTCTTGCCTTACTGTAGTGACGCCAGTAGTGATAATTAGGCAGACTGACTAATGTGCCCCGGTGGACAGATGTGTCTGTGTTTCAGCTGTAGGCGGCAGCTTTTCAGTTTAGATTTCGGAAGAAAGCTTTATTGTTGAAGATTGACTTCCCTTTTTTTGTTTTCTACCTGTTTTGTTTAAAAACACTACCTTTCTGCTTTGTGCTGCTTCCGTTATAAACTTTTTCTGTTTTTTAATCGTTACCTTTTTTTGTTTTTACAGACTTTAATTTTGTGATTTTGTGCCAGCTCTACTTCTAATCACCACCAACTCTTCAAATCTGTGTGTTTATTGAAAATCGACACTTTCAACACTTTATTTTTTTCGACTAAAGGTAAGTTAAAATTTTTTTAGTCGAGTTTTTAACATTTGTAGCCATTTTTGGTTAAATTACGCATTTCTCTTCTCAATTATCACTTGTACAATCCGCTCTGACTCTGACTGATTACCATTGAGTGAGTGAGTGAGTGAATGAGCGAGTTAATGAATGAATGAGTTTTTCTAGCTCCTCAATTCATCATCATCATCAACTCATCTAAAAGCAGAGTGAGAGAGACTAATGATAATTGACGAAAATGGAGAGATTAGGTCGACAAATGGAGCGAGTGAAGGAGTAGTTTCTCTTGTTCAGTAGTAGCCAGCAGTAGCTAATTACAATCAGCACTACCGTGGCTGCTAATTAGGCATTCCTTTCACACACCGGCAATTTTTTGCAGGGGCTAAAGTGAGGAAGAAGAATATTCTGGGTATCTATTCGGTAGGGTATCTATTCACTCACTCACTCACTAGGGTCATTTGATATTCAGTAGGTACCGTCTGTCAGTCTCTCTTTTTTCCTTTCTCTTTGTCAGTGCGCCGGGATACATTTTTGCTGTTGCTAATAAACGTGAAAAGGCTGGCAAGAATTGTGCCTTGCTGAAATTATTTTCACGTAGCAGTTTTTGTTGTGTTGCAACTTTTCTCAACTTTTGCAACTTTCACGTGACTTTTTTTCTGTAGTAGCAGAGTAAAATGCAATATTAAAGTGAAAACAGTTTAGGAGTTAGGTTTAAAGTAAAAAATTATTTTTTAATTGTGTCAAAAGATGATAAGATTTGGTGAATGAGAAAAAAAGAAGTGAAAATGATAAGATGATGGGGATGATAAATGTGAGTAAAAAATTGAAAAACAATGTGAGAGTGCCTAAATTTAGAAAAAGTGAGGGACTAAAAATACTAATTGTTTCTAGTAAGTAATTCCAAGTTCAAAGCTGCGATTGATTACACGGCTGATAAAGTTTTAGTTGCTACTGCTGTTGCTGCTGCTGTTGCTGCTGATCCAGGAAACTGTCTCCGGTTCTGGTTAACAGAAACCACCACCTCTTGATAAGAGGGCGGTCGATCGACCAGCGTAAAGTCCACCACTGTGTCCACTTTTGCATTTTTTGTGGGACTTTTCGTACATTGCTGCTGCTGCTGCTCTTGAACTCCTTCACCTTCACCTTCTCCTTTGTACAGCACCATAACGTAGCGGAGGAGGAGCGCCTGCGTGAATGACTCCACGAGGAGCACCAGCTGAAAGGCATTAAAGTGACCCGGCGTGGCGGCCACCGTGTAGACCTTGGCCAGGAGGAAGAGGAAGCCGAGGCGGAGCGGGAGGTAGAGGAAGGTGAGCAGGGAGGTGGCCTGGCCGAGCACGAGGATGATGCCCAGCAGGCAGACTGGGGCGGTGGACAGTTTGAGGAGGAGGGCTAACAGTGAAGGTGTGGAGTTTACTTGGGAGGTACTGCCTAGGGTGGAGTGGTTCATGCTGAGGAAGAAGATGCCAGAGATGAGGACGATTTGCAGGCAGAGTAGGGTGTACAGCAGAGACTGGCAGACTTTGAGCAGGGAGGCAGCCATGATTTGGGATTTGGGAATTTGGGGTTTGGGAGTTTGAGGCTGATGTGAGGAAAGAAGAGGTAGATGGCGGTGAATGGCAGTGACATGCTTTCTGCCGGTGCTTTTATACTGTCGCTACCTTTCTGGTGTCTTCCTAATTGCTCTAACTTACTACTAAAATCAGCTCTGATAAGGCTATTGAGAAATGATGTTTTTTCAGCGGTCTGCTAGACAGAATGTCTACTGGAGGTGTCTACTTTGTCTGCGGCGGTCTGAGGGTGATTCAACGTCCAACGTGCTGATAATAATCGCACTGCTTAATCGTATTGTAGTTTTTATTAATAGCCTGTTGTTTGTTAATTGGTAGTATTGTGTAGGGTAAAAGTCTATCTTTCTATGTCTCAGTCTACTCTGAGTGGTCTGTACTCAGGTGGTGGAAGAGAAGATGCGCACCAGGTGATAGCTGTTGATATGGGATTGAGTAGGCTTGGGACTGAGAATTGGGATGTGGTGCGATGAGGTGATGGGAGAAAGTACGGTGGAAAGTTTTTTTGCCTGTTTTGTTTAGCCGGTTGGAAGCAGTAAACAGCCTGTTTTTGTACGCCTAGTTTCCAAGCGGTGCGATGCCGCTTTTCTCAGCGCTCACTCTGTCAAGCGAACGATGATGTACTCTCTCTCTCTTCTCTTCTTTATTTGGTAGCATGTACTACAGCTGTTGTTGTTGGATTAGATGCTATGGTGCAGGATGGTGATGATGGTTGATTAGGTTTGACAGTACAACTCCCGCAGCAGACTTTGGCCTCCAGTGATGGTTGCCACACGTGGGTGCGAGAGGGAGAGAGAGAAGGAGAGAGTTTGCCGGTTAAACATTTGCTGTCATTTTTCGCACAGCTGCCCCTGCTGCTTTTATGATCGCACCTTTTCTCCACTTTTCTACACTTTTCTTCACTTTTAAATTAATTTACAACCGTAGTTGTGGTGGTAGTAATAATTTTTGATTTAAGTGAGTTTTTAGTGCGCGCATTTCAAGGAAGCTAAAGTGCTCCTGCTGTTTTTAAAAGAAATGACAAATGTTTGCATTTGTGATTTGAAAAAATGGATTTTTTATTTATAATTTGTGAAAAATGGCATGAGTGGGTGTGAGAGATGTGTGGTAGTAGTGGAGAAAGAGATTTTGTTGAACTTTTTATGATAACAACTCAATGTATTTTTAGGGTGTACTTTTCACTACTGTCGACGCTGCCGCTGCTGTTGTCTGAACTTCTCCCACGCCCACTACCTCACCATAAGGCGGTGGACTTTCTGAATTCGATTCTGAATCCTCAAAGTATCCTGTTCCTATTTTAAAGATCCGGAGAACGTAGGCGTGAAGGGCAGCCTGCAGACAAAGCTCCAGCAGAAGAAGTGGCAGGTAGACGAGAAGGGCAATCTCAAATGCCGCGCCCACCAGCAGAAAAAGGTACAGATAGCGAAAGGGCAGGTAGACGATGAGCAACGCTCGGTGGGCGTTGGTGGCCACCAGGACGACGGCAATGGTGGAAAGGGGCGTGGAGAGGAGGTGGAGAAGGAGGGAGGCGGAGTGAACTCCTTTTGCTGAATGAGAGGAGCTTTGTGAATGGGCAGAGTAGCACAGGAGAGGACTGACTGCAGGAGGAAGAGGAGGAGGACTTGAAACGTCTGCAGGAGGTAGATGTTGTGACGGAGTTTGCGGAGTTTGGGGTTGTTGGAGTTTGTTGATGGAGGAAGTTCAGAGGGCATTTTTAATGATGCTTTATTTTTATTTTACTTTGAACTGTTGGACGATGTTTTTTGCTTTTTGTGTTTTAAACAAATAGTGTTTTGACGATTTTCCTTCTGTCTTATTTTATACCTTTTCAGTCTCTCGTTTATTTTTTGCTGTCATCCTCTTTCTTTCTAAATCTCATTGTACTTTTTGTTTGAGTTGTTTTCTCTCTGTGTTTTCTCAGCAAGGGTCTTTACTGGTAATTTTTGGTGATAGTATCCTGCTTCTTATAAGTGTGTGTCTTTTGCGGTAGATTAACAACAGCAGGTATTTCTCCGACATTGTAATTTTGTCAATTGAAGCTAAGGGTTAGTCGCATTAGTGGAGTGTTTTGTGCTAGGCAGTGGTACCTTTTACTAGCAATGAGCCAACAATACTGTCACATGGTTTCTTGTTTTGGTAGTATACTATAGCGGTAATGACAGGTTAATTGCCAATGGGAAGCCAATGCCTTGTCGTGAGAAGATGAGCCGAGGTGAGGAAGCATTTTTGGTAGGTGTAAAGAAAGGTGTTTAGTGCTTTTTTATCGCCGGTAGAGATCTACTTCTGCACCAGTTTTGTTCTTATTGCCAATGTCGACTGCAATGTTTTGTATTTTTCTGTTTTAAGACGTACTGTTTACTGCTAAATATAGCCAAAAATTTTAGTTGTGTAAAATTAAACGGATGTTGGTGCTGCTGATGATGATGAGCATTTCTACTGGTGCTCTTCACAGAAAATCGACTTGCTGTGATTTCAGCAAAACTCGCGGTAGTTTTCAGGAAAAAAAGATTAATTGTGCTGCTGCTAATCAGCTTACCGTTTTACAGCTTCTTTTTGCTTGCAGAATACTACTTCATATTTAAACCGTTTTCAGCCAAAAACCGTCTCTTTTGACTAACTCTGATTTGCTGCTGCCGTTTCTTCCTCCTCTTGCCGCTGCCATTTTCATCATTAGCATCCTTGTGGGCTATGTATAATAGAAATTAGCAGTTGCCAGGATACAAACTCTCTGTTGGACGTCTGTAGCAGCAGTAGCAGCAGCACCGATTTCTATGCACACTCCTATCACCAATTAATCACATTAATGCAGTCTGTGTGTTGCTATTCATAAGGATCCAAACTAAATAACTGGCTTCCGAATGACTAGATTTGACTATTGTGTGTTCTTTTATCATGCAGAGTTTTAGAGCTGACTGACAGTGCCCAGCTGGAAACAGTCATCAGTCAGTCAGTCGGTGGAAAAAGATTGTTTCGGTTGCTGCTGCTGCTGAATGCTTTTGAATAGCATTCGTTTGCATTTCTTTGCCTTTCCAGTGTTGCTGGTGATCGTGGTATCCACACAGTTTGCACATTCCCAATCTTTCTCTCTCTTCACTACTTTTGCCTGGCAACTCACTGCATGGTAATTGTTTTTGGTGATGATGGTAGAAAGCTCTTTCTTCTTTCTAAAAACCAGCTCACAGCTGTACACTGTACACTGAAGCGCTGTATCCATTTTTATGCCCAGTGAGATATGTGTCCTTTCTTCTCTAAAGAGGATTCTTTTTCTCTTGTTTAGAGTTTGTTGAGCACTCTCTGCTGCTGCTGCTGCTCTAATGATAATTGTCCCGCCATTTGTCGCCGGCGCGGCCATTGTCTTTTTCCATGCGATCTCTTTCTCTCTTTCTCGCTCTCTTTCCGTTTTGTTAAAGCAGAAGAGTCTCGTTTTGATAGCCTAAAAGAAGAAAGAAGAACAGAACAGAGGGGATGCTTTGTGCCTTCTAAATGAGAGCTCTCTTGAAAACTGATTGCCCTTCTCTTTTCCTCCTCTTTTTAAAGCGGTTAAAACAATAAACGGGGCGCTATGAATAGATGCGGCGATGCTGCCGGGCTGCTGTTGTCTTGTAGCGTCCATTAGCATTTTCCAGTAGTACTGGGCGATTTGCATTTTTCATTAGATTTTTTTATTATCATGGAGGGGAGGAAAAAATATTGTGAACAGGGGTGAAAAGTGGGGTAATACTTTTTTCTCAGTCGGGCTATTGATGTTCAATTTGTCTGCTGTTGCTGATGCTTTTGGTCAGTTTTTTACTACAGCTAAACTTCTTCTTTTAGCAAAGGAGATAATATATTATTTTTAGGCTTTTTCATTCGACTCACGTTTGTTTTAAAAAAGGCAAAGAAAAGCTGGTAGCCACTTAATTATTGTCTGCAAAATTATTAAATGAGCAGAGAAAGGAAAGATGTGTGTTAAATTTTCTTATTGTTTTATTAACTCAAAAAACCTGGATACTTTTACTTACTTTTAGTTTGAGCTAGTTTTTAGTAGCTGCTAAATAAGTGCTTACTTTCTGTGTCAAGGCTTCACTTTGAGAAAGAGGTTTTCCTTTTCCTCCTCAATCGTTTGTTCGATTTGAAAAGTTTTCAATCTAATAATAAAAGTGTAATGCAATTTTAACTGTTTTGAAAAGAAGAAGAAGGATGAACAGTAGCCACTGTGGTGGTGGTCAGTTGAAATGTATCATTAGTGGTCTTGTTGGACTTTTTCTTCTTCGTTTTCAGCTAAAAAGTGGCAGTAGCCGTTGAAGAGGGCGTGTCAGTTTCCTTCCCCTTTCTCTTTTAGTCTTTTAAAAAAATCTTCCTGATGATCCTAACGATGATGGTGGTCAGTAGTGTGTTTTGGATGCTAAAAGTGTCCGCTTTTCTTTCTAATAGAGGAGGATCACAATTTGGAGGTCAATTATGGTGGCAAACTGCTGTTGAAGCTAAAATTAGGGCAACATCCTCATCCATTTTGCATTCCCCTTTTATTATTGTTTCATATTTAGCTAGCTACTGATAATGTTGTTTATTTTCCGCTCTTTTTGACATCTCCAGACACAGCCAAAAACAGAGTCTGGAGATGTCTCTGCTAACTTCTCGTATTATTTTTTTAGCATTGTCCTTTACTTTGTTTTGTTTTCTGCTTTGTCTGCCGCTGACTTGCACCTGTCAGCAGGCAAAAGAAGAGAAAGAGAAAAAGATGGTAAATGAATAAAGTCTAGAAAAGCTTCTTCTTCTCCTGTCAACCGGTAATGTCTCCCTTTTCTTAGTTTCAAACAAACCGTCAGGACTTCTTTATTTTAGTTTAACTTTAGCTGAAATGTCAAAAGAGATTAGCTACCGTTTAGATTAGAGAAAAAGAAGAGAAGTGAGCTGCTGCTGCTGCTGTCAGAGTCAGTCCACATCCCATTTCATTCTTCTTTTCTCAAATCCTGTCCATTGTCTTCTTGAGGCTGTCCATTAGGCCAAGTTGGTCCAAGTTGCCGTGAAAACACATGCTGAGTAGTGAAATGGCAGTGTAAGAAGTGTGCTCTGATTGACAGAGATTGTCTCGCCTTCTTTGCCGTCTTCTAACTCTTCTCTGTTAGTGCTTAATTGCTGGCACCCAACTGTTCTTCTTTTTATTTTTATGATTGCCGCCCAACCCTTTTAATTGGCCCAATCTCTGCTGTTGCTGCTGTTCTAAACGACACTGACACCTTTTGACTCTTATTTGTTGACAATCGATTGCCGACGCCAAATGACTGCTAAAAGTCTTCATTTTTAACTTTTTTTGCTGTAGTTACTGATTTCTCTTCTCTTTGTCATCGGTGATAAGATTGATTGACACGGAAGATGGTTACTGTGGTGGTGGTGAAAAAGAGGTAACTGTCGCCAAAAAGGGAGTAAAACGAGAAATGGCTGACCTTAATTTCGGTGTTGTCTGGTCTCTCTCTCTCTCCTCGCTGACTTTTGGCAGTCATTCACGGTCACACTTTACCTTTCAACTGTTTCGGCTGGTGTTGTTGTTGTCGTCTTTTCCACTTGAGCGACTTTTCCACTACCTCTGAAGAGCCAAATCAGAAGGTGATCTTGAAAAAGAAGATTGAAGACGCTTGTTAGGTGTCAGCAGCGACAGCACCAGCACCAGCACCAGCAGCAGCTGTTTAAAGTGACTGATTATATTGGCGTGCTCATTAGTTAGCTGGTTGCTGGCTAATTGCCACTGCCACCCTCGTTTACTTTTTTATTATTTTTTTTACTGGCACTTGACTACTACTAACCTAATTGTGTGCACTGAGAAACTTCTTAGAACGGAACGAGTAATTGGATAATGGTGGTGGTGATTGTAGAAAACCCTTTATTTTTGTGTGATGATCAGTAAGATGTGTCTGTGTGAAATATCCCTCTTTTTCATAGGCAAAAGTAATTAATTTTAATTTTCCGGAATGAAAACCGACTGCGGTTTTTTCTGCTGTTGCTGCTGCTGCCAATTTTTTATGTTTAAGGTTTTTTATTTTTATTTAAGATTGAAAGTCTAATGTGATTTAGCGCAATGCTTTAGGGAATAAGAGTAGAAAAATTTTGGTTAAATTAAAAAAGGAGATTTTTTTAATTTATTGAAAATCGAAACTCGATTTCTTGTTTCTGGAGGTGTAGAATTTAGGTTTTGTTTAGCAGCAATTTGTTTCTTTTAAAAAATTTTAAATGGTGATTTTTTTGTCATTTTTTGTAGCTACTAACTAAAATTTAAAGAATTTTCATTTTAAAAACTTTATTTTGCAATTGAAAAGAATCTGCCTAAACAGAATTCGCTCATTAGGCAAATGGAAAATCACTGAGCAAGCTAATTTTTATACAATGTTGCCATGAACAGAGCAGGGTTGCGTGCGTGAAATTATAAAAGAGTAGAAAGGGGGAAAATTCACAAGAATTAATTAATTAATTGCTCTTGTGGTGGTCAAAAAAGACCACCAAAATGATGATGATAATGATTATAATGTGATGATGAGCTTTGTGACAATTAATATGATCATTAGGTCAACGGAATTTTTCCATGTTGAGAAAGGAACTTTCGAATAAAAACCCTAAAGTGTTCCAGTGCACTGATCTAACAGTTTTTAGTTCAGTTCAGTTCAAAAAAGTTGAGAAAACAATCTCGTTCGAGAAGAAGTCCATTGAACTGACTGTCTGACTGACAGGTTTACATAAACATAGAGCAATTGTCTGATGGAAAACTGTTCATCATTTTCCGCTGCTCATCATCTCTTCCTGATCCCCTTCTCTCTCTTTTCTCTTCACTTTTTAAGCCTCCAAAACAGTTAAACACTTCTCCTCAACTGTTCAACCGCTTTGTTTTTATTTCCATGTTCCATTTCCATCTTGCCAGCTGAGTCTGTGTGTGTTTAATTAATACTCTCACAGCACTGGAACAATTGGTTTTGCATTGCATTGCAAGATGTGATGGTGATGGAAAATGGGAAAGAGAGGAGGTGACTGACTGACTGTGAGTGTCTGTGTGTTTGAGTAGGCCCAATTATCTTCTCTTCTTCTCTCCTCTTTTTCCACTCTCTCATTGCGGTTAATCGGATGACTCTCTGAGTAGTTGAAGTAGTTGACTGGCCGTCAATGTTTGAATGTGTGAGTGAACTATGAGAGCAAGAAGAAGAAGAAGAGAAAGAAGAGAGATACTTGATCATCATTTCCTCTCTCTTTCTCTCAGTTCGTCTGTGTCGGCCTTCCAATTAGTGGTAAAGAAGAAGAAGAAAGATGACTGAGCGAGAGAAAGAGAAAAAAGGAAACCTATCTTGTACTCTCTCATCCTCTTCAATTTAATTGAATTAATATGATTAGAATAGAACAGTGACTGACTGGTGAGCAGCAGCAGTGTACGCTATGGATCGTGAGAAGAAGAAGAAGAAGAAGAAGAGTGTGGACCTGCCAGTGGTCAGGAAAAAAGGGGAAATTAATCATACGCTCATCATCGGAGAAAAGAGTGTCTGGATGTCTGTGGGGATTATCTTGTGGTTGGTGGTGGCGGTGATTGTGGTGATGGTGTTCAACTTCACTTGATCATCGTTTGTTTGTGGGTAATTTATGCGAAACAGGCAGGGAAAGAGGTATTTCTGGTGGTTCACGAATGTCACGAATCTGTGCTACTTTTAGTGCCTTCTTATCTTGATTGAAAAAGCAGCAGCAGCAGACAGCTGCTGGCTGGCTGAGCAAATACCAAAAGGTTTTACTCTTCTTTTTAGACCGCAGAAGTTGAAACTTCTTTTTTCTCGTGATTCCCCTATTTGACCGTGAAGGGTGAGGTCTTGTTGTGTCAGAAAGTTTGAAGAAGATTTTCGGATTAAGATTAGACAAAAGTGTGAGGTAAGCCCGTGATTTACAGCTTTGAGCAGCTTCTGTACAAATGAATGCTTTTTTGACTTTAATAGTATCAATTAGTTAGGAGATTAAGTCTGAGTTGACCATTTGCGTTTTGTCTATTTTTGTAAACATTTTTTTCAGCAGACTTTTCTTTTCTTCTCTACCGGGCACAGTTTTGCGGTACAATTACCAGGTCATTTTGTTTAGTAGTCATTCTCCAGTGATACCGCATTTTGCAGAGACACTCGCCTGTCTCCCCCTTTCAGTCTTTTTAATAATATTATTTAGCCACCTTTAATTAGCGTCAGAGGTAGAGGGTGGAGTAGAAAAAGCACAAAAAGTTGTCAGGGAAACGGACAATGTGAATGTGTGTGTGTGTGTTTGCTTGCTACACATTTTCTAAATAACAGTTTTGTTTCACTGTTTTTGCTGCTGCTTTTGTTCTGTCTGACTGTCTTCACTTTAGTCTTCTGCTAATTGTAAACCTTTCTTTTTTTTGTTGAATTTGTGTTTTTTCCTTTGAATTTCCATTTTTTACTTTTTTAAAGCAAAAAAGCAGACTGTCCAATTAGTAACTCTTTCTTTTTGTTTTGCTGCACTAACTTTTTGAAGGCAGTTTGACGTTTTTTGATCCAAAGCAGACACAACTTTTTTTTATTTTGTATTCTCATTTGAGTTTACATTTCAATTTGCGAATTGTTATGACGGCTTGATTGTATAAGCTGACTGATAATAGAGCAAGCAAGCAAGCAAAGACTTGTCCTCCAGGTCAAGATCTGTTGGATGATTTAGAAATTTTGTTTTGCAACTTTTTTTCTTAAAAACGCTTTAACAGCTAATGCTCGGTCTATACTTCCGCAATATTGCAACAGCAGCAGCAGCAGCTAAAAGCCCTGCACCGAAAAGCAAACAAACATTAGCGGGCAACACACACACACACAATTTTTTGTTCATTTTTCACCACTGTTTGTTTAAAAGTAGTTAGAAGATGAAGGGGAAGAAAAAATATAAAGCATAAAAATGGAGAGAGGCGATAACAATGAAGAAAAAGCGGAAAAATTTGACTGATTTAGAGTGCGCGGGGGAAAATATTTCACTCACTCTTTTTAAGTGCTCAAATCAAAGCCTTCTCATCACTTTCATTTTCTTCTTCTTCTTCACCTCTTGAAGCTTAAAAACCACAAAGCAGCAGTGATCTTAGACAATGCCGAGACTTCAGCCATTGACGATGCAGACGCCCTTTGCCTCATTTTGCTCCAAGCCTTTCTCTCTCTTTTTCTCTTTTCGCTTTCAAGTCACATCAGAGCACTACAAAAAGAGTTTTCAGTAGGTCAACGACGACGACGATGACGATGACGATGGTGTCTGAGTGTCTGAGTGTAAAAGAAAAATAAAAGAAGATGCGGCGGCGGTAAATGAAACGATGCCGCCGCCGCATGGCAACCTGTTGACTCTTTCCTTCTCTCTTTACACAACAACATTCCAAAACATCATCTCTGGCAGACATGTTTGCACACCACACATCAGTCTAAGAAAGCGAAAATGATAATGATAATATTGGAGTGCAAAAATGGTTATTAGAGGGGGACCGATGATGATGATGGTAGTAGTGGTTATTATTTTCCAGTTTTTAATTACTGTTTTCTGCGACCTAAAAGGTTTTTAATTTAATAACCGTCTCATAAAAAGGATGCACTTTTAATTGGTAATTATATTTATTGGTGATTGGCTTGGCTAAATGTTGAAAAAAGGAAAACGTAGATGAAGCTGCTGCTTTTTTTGGCACTAATTGTTATGTTTGATGAAAGGGGCCAGTTTTGTAATTGAGAACAGGAGAAAATTGTTTAGATTTTTTCTATCTTATAAAAAACCTTAACTTTATTTGCTCAACTTTAAACTAATTTTTAACTTGGCCTTCTTTTCTTTTTTTTCTGCCTGTTTTTGTATGCTTTATTTGTCCAAGCTCTGCCAATTAGTAGTACTGTTTGCGACGCATCATCATTAGCATTATTAGCATTGAGGTGCAACAGGCTGCAGGACACTAATGTTGTCCGAATGTTGAAATTCGTTAAAAAGACAACAGTCGGACGACAATAATAAAAAGTGATGACTAACGAAGCACTACAAAGTTGAAGGACAGAACAGAGAGCACAGAGTGCAATTTGCCAATTTCGATGACAGTTTCTCTCTGGCTGACTAACTGACTGTTTGTGAGATAATAATGATGGTATAGTTAGCATTGCTGGTAATGAAGATGAAGAGGAAGATAATGAAAGGTAGTGTTGACAAGGACAGATCTGTTGAGATAGTGAAAATGGGTGATTTAGAAGGTAGAGTTTGGAGTTGGAAGGAAAAATGATGTGATGTAGATTTCCTGATATAAATTGGTCCAGTTTTTCTCTCTGTTTTGTGCAAAAAAATTTTGCAGGGTGGGTCTGTTGATACTGGGTTTACAATGTCAGTGTTTAATCAGATACAGGGGCGATGAAAAAAGGTGGAAAGACAATGGCTTACATTTGCAAAGCTGTTGAACTTTGGCGGATTATTAGCTGCCGACTTTTCCTTCTTTTTTGTTCCCATCGACTGATCTTAGGATGCAAATTGCACACACACACATCTTTGGGATCGGTGAGCAGCAACAGCAGCTGCAGATGTTTTGAGTGATGAAGTGGTTAAGGTAAGCGAAAGGAGAAAAAGAGGAGAAGAAAGGTTAATGATGCGAGTGTAGCAGACTCAGGAGCACGAGTAGCCTAACAGTTAGTGTTCGAAATGCTAATTAGCAGCAACAGTGTTTAGCATCTCGGCCGGTTATTATCGCGATCATGATTTCCATTTTTTTCAGGAAAAAGGGGATCGAGTGGGAAAAAATTGTTTTTTGCTTTTCCAGTTTTGTTTTTGTTCTTTGGCGGCAAAAGTTTTGTGCAAATGTGCTTTGATGTGCCGCCGCTAGAGGACGACACTTTAGTGAAAAAAATGTTTTCTTTGTTTGACTTGGATTTGCTGGATTTTAATCTAACTTTTTTTTGTTCTCTTTTTTGCTTATAGAACTCTCTTTTGGTCGACGACGAGGACGATTCTTTAATATTCTTGGATTTTGGCCTGAATCTCTGTCATTGCCATCACCTTCTCATCTCACGTTCACGTTCAAGTCCACCACCATCATCATTTCTCAACAAAACGTAAGTGCACTTCCTTTTCTTGATCCCTTTTCGCTTCTCTCAATACGTTTGCCAATTAGTGAACACACACCGAGAGACGCCTGACTTCTTCTTCTTCTTCTTCTTTTCTTATTTGGAGTGTGTGTCGTCGATGTGTTATTATTACCACTGCTTCTATTAGTTTTAGTTTTTTTCTCCTCCCTTCGTCGTCGTACACTCTTGTCAATTACCGTTTCTGTGTAGTTGGCAATTTCTGCTGTCCGTTGTCGTTCTCCATCTGCTGTCAGTCAGTCAGACGGGCTCATTCTAATTTCCGGTTATTGGCTGCTGCTTCTGCTGAAGACAGAGACCGAAAAGGTTGCTTTTTCTCTTTCTTCGTTTTCTTAGCTTGGTTTCATTCATTTTCGCTTCTCCACGTTGATGACGACGATGATGCTAATCCAATAAGTCTCAATTGCATTACCGTTCTTCTCCGGTTTTGCTGACAGGTTGTTGTGCTGCTGCTGCTGACTGCTTGTCGATTCATTACAACAACGCCACTTTGCTCTGCAGATTTCTCTTTCTCATCTCTCTCTTCACTTTCTTTCTTTCCTTCTCCTCGTTTTGTTGTTGTATGTTTTGTGTGTATTGCTAATTTGGTGTATTCTTCTCTCCTCCTCCTTCTCATCTCATCTCAGTGTGTTTGCTTTGTCTTGGTCGGCACGCAAATGGTAATTTACCTTTTTGTCTCTCTGTCTGTCAGTCTGGCAGTGTTCTATTGTTGGCGCTGTAGGTTTAATTAATGCGTCGCCCCGGTTCTTTTTTCGTCTTTTCAGTAAAAAAAGATGTTGACAAAGTGTATGCTTTAGACTGTAGAGTATGTTTTTAGAGTTTGAAAACTCTTTTGTTTTCAAAGATTTCTAAGCATATTTCTGTTTTAGGTACTAGTTTAGTGCTTTTATTCAAAATTACATTTTTTAAAACTAAAGAGAGTACAAGCTTTAGTGGAATTTATTAATGCTTACAGAGAGAATGACAAAGTTGTTTAAAAACATTGACCAAGAGTGTTCGTTATAACTTCTTGAGTTTTATTGGGAAGTAAGCTATAAAGTTGTGGGACTATTGCAGGTAAACACTTTTTGCCAAAAGCATCGTTTGCAGCACAAAAGTCCTTGATAAATTTCAAAACGGTTTCTTGAAGATTCTCTACCGCGTTGTCGCATGCTGGATCAGCTGTGTATATTAGTGATAAAAAGGTGTTAATTTTTTAATTAAAACATTAATATCGAATTCATTACTTCCTGCACTGCAGAGCATCGGAAGTAGAGGAGTGCTAGAAAAATGAGGAGGAAGTTGTGTTTCAAAAAAGCTGCTGTTGAAGTCATTGTTTTGGGTGGATTAAACTGTTTGATTTTTATCAAGCTTTTATTTATCTACGCTTATCTTCTTCAATGGCATAAACAGGCATTTTTATACCTGAAAATGTTTGTTGTTACTTTCTTACCTTTTGTCAAATACCTTTCCAGTGCTAGGGAACTATTTTAATTTGCTGTTTATGTATGTGACCACACACATCCTCTCTCTTGTCGTTGTTGTAGTTTAGGTGCAAGCATTTTTTTGCATAATCAAATTTTTTTAGCCATACCATAGATTTTATTTATGTGAAGAAAGAAAGAAAGAAAAAACACTTTAACTACATTGACCTATGGCCTTTGCTATGGCATCTTGATCTGAAGCACGAAGGGAAAATAGTAGAAGTAGGAGTTCAGCAGATGTACACTTTTTGGCGACGGCGTTGTTTTCAGCGCAGATCTTTTCCAGTGAGTCGCCCTTGGAAACTACGCCTTGAAGTTTATATACCGCTTTTTCGCATTCATCTTCATTATCTTCAAGTGTAAAATAAAAAATTAGTTTTTTAATGATTTGAGTTTCAAATAATTTTTCATTTACATTGTACGCTTTTGCAAAGTATTAAAGGAAGAAAAAGTTGCAGGAGTACTAAAAGGAGGAGGAAGTTGAGCTTCAAAGTGTCAGCTGATGAATTCATCGTTTTTTTGTATTCTGGAGTTAGCTTTGATTTTTAATCAATTTTTTTAATATTTGAAGTTTTTCAGCTGCCTTAAGCTTGGCCATTTATACTTGAACAATGTTTTTAAAATTTTAACTTTCTGCTCGTGTGTACTTCTCTACACATCAATTTTTAATATCATCAGTTGGTGTCGTTAGGTGCATACTCAGAACAGCATTTTGGTAAAACATATTGCACAGAAAGTACTAGTGGCTACATCACGGATTTTATAGTACTTTTCCATCTTTTGACCGTTTTTAGGCAATTGTTTTTGGTGAATTGTTTTGACATTTTAAAAAAGTTTTGTTTATCAGAGAAAGAATGAAAGTCAATTGAGTTCATGCTTGTTGACAGAACTGCAACCCTATGATCACTGCTTGTTTGATTGCTGGTTGAATGGCAGCTGAAAAGCTGTTTGCCACCTGAATGGCGGCTTCATCGGCGTCGGCGCAATTTTCCTGTACATCACGCAGCAATGAACAGTCCTTTTCGAAGGTGTCTTGGAGTTTGCTCGTGTCCAGCGTCTCTAGCCCCCCTTGCGCAGTGCTGACCAAGGTGGTCAGTTCGGTGATTGCTTCGTTGCAGGTGTCGCCTGTAAAAAAACAAGTTTGGAAAATTTTAATTGTTTACATTTTTTTTCCTGGCGCGCTGGTGCCTTGAACATGGTCCACTACTGAGGTCGCTGTGATTACCAGAAAACTGATGAAATGAGGTTGATGGTTGAAGTGCTCATGATAATTTGGCGATAAAAGTACTTTTTGAATGAAAGATTTTTTGCTGCTTGCAGAGAACTTTTTCATTTTTATAGTTTTTTGCAACTTTGAAAAATTGGTTTTTTTGCCCCCTCGTCAAAGCACGAAGTTGATTTGACCTTTTCAGATTTTTGTAATTTTTGCATAAACAGCCGAAGTTTGGTTATTTATTTTTTCCTAGTTCTGCTGCCTGGTTTTGATTGTTTTTTGTTGCTCAATGCAAAAAAACATTTTTTGTCTATTGAAACTTCGACATTTGTTTTTATTTTTGCAATGCACCGCTACAAAATTGCGTAATGCTAGTTTTAAAATTTTTTTTCACTGCCTGCCAAATGAACCGAAAGTGAAAAAGCAAATTACTTTTTAGCTACCCTTTTAGTCGTCGGGGCTTTTTTGCTGCTCCCGCTGCTGCTTTCCAGGTAATTCCTCGACTAATTTTGTCAGTGTAGTTTACTACCACTAATTACACCGGATAGAACACTGAGTCACCTGGCACCCACGTGTTTCTTCTTCTTCTTTATACCCCAGCTGGGGAACACACAGAATGGATGGATTCTGTTGTTGCTGCTGCTTCTGCCCTGGTTCAGGTGTTGAAATTAACGCACGTTGTTCTCGCCAATTGTGCTGACGCTGCTGCTGCTGCCGTCGCTGCTAATTAATTATTCATGTACAAACAATGTGTGTCTCTTGCTTTTTTGCTTTTTCTTTTTTTCTGGTATTTTCACCTCCTTCTCCTTTTCTCTCTTTCTCCACCACTATTCATTAGAGAATTGTATGAGTGTGTGTGTGTTTGAATTTTCAGCAGAGAAGGCAAATATGGTTTTGTGTTTCAGCTTTTTTCCCTCCCCTTTCTCTAGAATTCTTCTGAGATTTGTTTGCTTTGTCTTTCTCCCCAGCTTTCTAAGAAAGCTATTAGCAGTCTGCGGCAGTTTCCGTGCAATTTTTTTCATCTTTGCAATCTTCTTCTTCTTTTTCTGTAGTGATAAAATCATCAGGATTTTTGGGGGCAATCAGAGCACACAATCATCCTCCCAATGAAACTCTGACAGTCTTCGATGCGATTGGTAATTGCCACCGATATTGTCAATGCTGTGTGTGCCTTCCTTTGATAGTCCAAATGATGACATTAGCACTAGTTTTTGCGGGTCTTTGCTTGCTTGCCGCTAGTGTCGGCCATTTGCTAATCGAAATGGTCAGTGTTGGTCTTATCAGGAGAGGCGAATCACCGAGCTTGCCACCGAGGGCTAACTTGTCTCAGAGCTAACTCTGCTAATGTTTCTCTCGATCGGTAGACAATCGGCAGACACACACACACACACCATCGTCCTCATTATTATTTGTATTCTGTTTCGGCAGATCGGAATTGTGTTTCATTGTCGTCGTCGTCTTCTTCTTCGTGTCCGTTTTTTCTTCTACTGAGATTGTCATCTGGTCAGCAGCAAATTTTGCTGGTGATTTGATTTTTTCTCTCTTTCTTTCCCAGTTTTGTCTCTTGTTTTTTGGCGACACATTCCGAGAATGGTTAGGGGAGAATCTCTCTTTCTCTCACAAATGAATCACACACTAGACCATCGCTAGACCAGATCTTTGGGCTGCATTCCAATGCTAATTAAAACCATTTAGTTTTGTTAGCTGTTGCTGATTTCTCCTGATTTTGGTTTGGTTTGGTTTGGTTTGTCGGACTGGTTGTGGTGGTCATTACACACATGCTGAACTGATTCTTTCTTTTCTGTTGGATCAAATTACAGTACGACACTTTCTAATTTCGGTGGTGTTAAATTGCTGCCAATTTCGCTTTACCGAATTGGGTGACATTTGCATTTTTTGAATGTAAGTAGAATAAAATTGCGCAAATCACGCCATCATCGCTTCGATTAATTGGCCCAAAAAGGAGCCCAATTTACAAAAGGTATCTAATTTGAGTTTTGGGTTTAATTTATTTGAGCAGGAGTTTGAAGAAGAAGAAAGGGAAGATTTCTATTGGAACTGACATTTTGAAGGCCATTCTCTCTTTTCTCTTCTGAAGATAGAAACTTCTTTTGTTTCCCCCAGGAAATCCAATTTAGAGGAGAAGGCTTGCGTAGGAGCCGTAGGAGGCGTCGACGAGGATTGCCAGTGCAACTGCTGCTGCTGAAAAACAACAAAACTGGCTACTATGTTTATTTACTGTTGAAGGGGAGAAAGAGTAAATAACGTTAGAGTTACTTTTTTTAGTTTAGCTGTAGTGAAAGCTGCAGTGCTGCTGCATTTTTAATTTCTCATTTTCACATGCAAATGAGCGAGAGAGAGACATGTAACCAAATGGGGCACTTTCTTTTTCTTTATTCTCTCGACAAGGAGCTATTCTGTTTTTGCTGCTACTCACTGCTTTTTAATTTAATTCCCCTAAGTGTGTAGGAGGAAAGGGAGGAAAGGAAAGCATTTCCGCTCTCTTTTTCTCTGCAGAGTTGTCAATGTCAAATTAAACTGAGCCCGAGACTGAGCTGCAGAATGAGCAGATGAGATGGCCTCAGCAGAATCAGCCACAGCAGCAGCAGCAGCAGCAGTCGTATTCATTACCAGTGTTGTTGTAATTGCGGCTGCTTTTAGTGGGGAGGAAAAAGTGGCAGCAGCAAAAGAGCCCATTACATTACATTACCATTACACATACTCACACTTTGCAGACTGTGAATTGACGGAATTGCTGCTGCTGCTGCTGCTGTTGCTGTTGCTCATTACCAAAGACGATGGCAGCGAGAATTGCCTGCTTGAAAATGGCCAAGTTTAGCGCCGAGTGTGTTTAGGATAGAAAGTTCTCTTTCTCTCTCTCTCTCTCTCTCTCTCTCTCTCTCTCTCTCTCTCTCTCTCTGAACAACAAAACTGCTGTTTGTCTGTGGACAAGTGGTCTCCTTTGGGCAAGACAAAAGCTGCTGCTGCTACCACCTCTTTTGTGCTCTGGAAGATCATCTCGGTTCCATTTTCATTTTCATTTTCTCTTCTTTTTACGGTTGTACAAAGCTTTTTAGTAAATTAACTTTTTTTTGCTTTTTCACTTTTGTCGTGTCAGTTATTTTAGCAGTTTCATCCTCCTCTTCTTTGTCTTTTATTGATTCGTACAGTGTGGCCAGGAGGTGGTGGTGGTGGTGGAAGGAGTCGTTGAATTTTAATTAAATTTATGCGTGTCAGTTTCGGTGGTGATCACCTGCCGTTTTAAAAAAAGAAGAAGAAGAAGAAAAGAGAATGATAGTTAACAATTGTCCAGAGTTCTCTTTTTCTGGTTAAAAGTTTGAAATGGAGGGAAAAAAGTGGAGATCAGCAGCAGCAGCAACTTCAGTGGCAACTTTTTCATTTTCATTTTCCCTTTGTCGATATTAATTATCCTAATGGTTTTTGGCAGTAGCAGTAGTAGTGTGATACCATTCAGGCTGATGATGACTACTCGCTGATTGTCTGCTAACTCTGACTACTTTTTTTGTTGGCTGTTTGGTTGTCACACAGACACAGTCTGCTCTGACTCTCGTTATCCGCTGCCAAAATGGACCGAAAACAGACGTTGCTGCTGCTGCTGTTGATAGTGATCCCCAGTGTACGGCAGTAGCAGCTGTTTTGTCTGCCTTGTGTGTGTCTGGTGTTTTAATGTCTTCATTAGCTGAGTAGAGAAAGGAAAAGTGTGTCTGTGTCTGGTGTTATAGCCTTTTTGGTGGTCTAGATTAGGCAGAGGCAGAGAAAGAGAACAACAAAAAGAGGTGAAAGTGAGTGAACTTTCTAGTGGTGAACTTTTCTTCTTTGTGCACTTTCATTCATTCATTCATTCACTCACTCGATTAGATTGCCACCTCCTGCTAGGAGTTCAGGGTCTAAAGATCGCGGTGTTTTTGTTGTCACCCGGTAGATTAGTTTTGCGGTTGAGTTTTTTCCCGGTAAGACAAGATACCGGCTTTATCTATTGTCTTCTGCTGCTGCTGCGGCATTTGCATAAGAAGGTTCTTTCTTTTTCGTTTTTTCTCATTGTCTGGCCGGTTAAATTGAATTTTTATGCTGATTAATGTGAGCTGGAGGAGGAGGAGAATATGAGTTGAGGGGGTGATGGAATCCAGAAGTCCAGAATTGCTCTGTGTGACGTTGGTAGATTCAAGATCCCTTTTTCAGTTTCAGTGGTAATTAAAGCTGCTGGAGAATTTAATTATCGTCTCTGCTCTCCTTTACTGCCGCCCGACTACTGATGGGACACATTTTCCTCATCATCCTTTTCTTTATCTTTTTTTTGTGTAGTGATTATTTTAGATGACCTCTGAGGATGCTCTCTCTCTCTCTCTCTCTCTTCAATGTACTTTTTCTCCCCCTTTCTAAAACATTCCAACACTTGCCTTTGAAGAATTCATTTAATTTAATGTTTGCTACTTTTTGTTTCTTCTTTTTTTTCTGTAGAATCCGTTCTTCCCCCTTTTCTCCTTCTCAACTCGCATCATCTTCATCTTTTATTTAACTGCCGCCGCTGCTCAATGTGTTGTCGCCGCTGGGAGCCATTTGAAGGAGGGGTTCACTGAAAAGTCAAGAAGAGAAACCAAAATACAAAAATTGGATGATGATGAAAAAGTTACCCAGTAACTCCCTCGTTTACTAAAGTGAAAGTTTTTTACCGAGACTGGACTGGCTTAATTTAATTTAAGTAAGGTAAGTGTTTTTGCTGCTGTTTTTCTTGTTGTTGTCCTTTTGGCTTTTTATTATTAGATCGCTTTAGTTGATTCCTTCAGTTGAGTGTCTCTCTTCTCTTCACTACTCTGTTAACTAAATTAGACGACGTTTGCTGTTTATTAGCTTTTCCATCTTTTTTCTCTTTCCCCCGCCTTTAAAGTGTGTCTCCTCGGAAATCAATTGTCGACAATTGCCACCGCTGCTGTTGCTGCTGCAGTGGTCGTCGTTTATTGCCCATTTGGCACCTTGGCTAGTTTGGAGCTGGGAGGTCTTTAGAGGACCTGCAGCAGCAAAACGGCTAAAATGTCTTCTTTTTGGCTGATTTTGATTTGCCTCACTTTTGGGTAGGCTGTTTTTTTTATTGCCCACAAGAGTGAAAACGTGCGTGCCGATCCTAGGGCTTGCTGACCGGCAGGCCTCAATTCAGCCTTTCATCGGTTATTACAGTTGCCATGATTTGGAATGCTGTTGAAATGCTTTTTATTTTTTTATTGCTAACTGTTTAGTTTTATTTTTTTAGCGATGATTTTGAGTTGCATTTTTACATTTTAGTTTGATCGGTCAACTAGTTTTTTTCGATTTTTTACTGCCAATTTCAAAATGCTTTTTGTTATTGCAGCTTTTTGTGGTAGTGAAAAAATGTCCGCAAAATGGACCGAGTTTCTCTCTCTTTTGTCATTTTGCTGTGTTGAATTCTTTAAAAATGTAAGTGTTATTTGGTGGTAGGCAACAAATACCACTTTGCTGTCATTTCCGGAGGACAACTTGCTGTTGGTGTGAGCTGCATGCTTTGAATATTGGCGTGAGCTTTTGTGTGTATCATTCTTTCTTTTCAGCACTGCTGTCACACCAAATGACGCTATCTATCTCGCTCTGGTCAGTGTGACGTTTAGCATTTTGCACATTTGTGTGCTGCTGCAGTGAAAGTGAAGAAAGTTTTTTGCCATTGTTGTTGTCCTTCTCTTCTGTTGTCATTCAGTTTTTTCATTTTTGAATCGTTTTGTTATCTTCCCCCACCTCTCTTTTTTGTGGTACAACGCCCTAAAATTTTTTATGTTTGTTGAAATGCGATTTTTTTTATTTTTACATGATATTGAATAGCCTTTCTTGTCACCACCTGCTTTTTCTGCTTTTGCTGCTGCTGAATATTTTTCATTTTCCATATTTTTTTCACGCAACAGGAAAGCGATTGAGTAGGGTGATAAGAAGGCGAACTTTTTTTCCCTTCTCGTCTATTCAATTTCATTTTTTGTTCACTTTACTCACTTTCTGATGTCCATCAGCTTTGGTGATGGTGATGGTGATGGTAGTGGGTGTGGTGAAAAAGGAAGAGAACATTTTTAATATAGAGTGTTATTTAGTATCGGTAAAGAAAGATCGCATTGTTATTTCGTCGTGCCGTCGTTGTTTGGTTGTACTCTTTTTGTCCCCTCATTTTGAGGCCTTTTGAATCACTTGTGGACCGTTGTTTGTGTACTCTCTCGTGTTTTGCATGCCAGAGCTTGCTGCTGCCGTTGTGTTGGTGTTGTTCTGGTCATTTTTCCTTCTTTTCTAACAAAAAAATATGGTCATTCTTCTGTCGAACACACACACACACTCACACAATAGATGTTTCGATGGTGGTGGTAATGGCGAGAGTCGTTAACACGACGACGACCACGACTATGGACTAGGCAGTAAATCAATTTTTCGTTTAGCTTTGTTGTGCTGTGCTGTACTGTTTCGCTGCCCAAATTTCACCCGAATCGAATCGAACGAACAGGCAAAAGTTCCCCGAGATCAGATGCGGGAAAACACTGTACACTGAGAGGTCAGTGTTTGGCAATCTTCTTTCTTTCTTTCATTTTCCTCCATTTCTGCCAATGATTGGACTGGTGTTGATGATGATGATGATGAGAATGAAAATGAGAATGAGAACTAGAAAGCTTGAATGAAAGTGAACATTCTGGCGCCATTAGGTTTTTTTCATGTTTTTCTCAATGTTTATAGTTGTTGGCTTATTTTCTCTATTCCGATTGTGGCCGGTGACTTTTCGATTTCGATTTCTGCCATTGCTCGCGAGGGTGGTAGTAAAATGGAGTTGGCCAGCCAGCCATTTTCTTCTACGGTCTGTCTGTCTTGTTGTGTATTTATTACCCGGCAGTTGGTGGAGGAATATTATGATTACTAGACTGGCTAGCTGGTTAGCTGGCAGTTGGTTGGCTGGCTGGAACTCACTCAATTTGGCTGCAGTGATTAATAGTGTGTCAAGTTGGTGGTTATTTTCCTGCCTTTCCTTTTTGCATTCTAATAGTCCTCTTTCTAGTAGAATGTTCTAATAGTCTGCTGACCGGCGGTAATCAAAAAGGAGAAACTGTGGCGTATTTTTCAGCTGGAATAGGCTAACTAGTTAGGTGCGGGTGAACTCTGGTGAGTTTCAGTTTCAGTTTGCTGCTGCTGCTCATTTGCATTCCTGCTATTTACCCTCAGACAAACAGACAGACAAGCACTCTCCAGCTTTTCCAGCTTTTGATGACGTTTGCAGAATCTTTCTCTACTTGCCTTCTTTTGCCTTTCATTTGGTCGACCGGATAGAGACCGGTAGAGTTTGTGCTGTTGTGTTGATCGTCACTGCCGAAGACACCAAGGCAGCGACTAGGGACTTTAATGATGATCAGAGCTGCTGCCAGGCAAAACACAGGCAGATGATGATTAATTTGAATAATTCTGCTGCAGCGGTTTGACTATTTCTACGGTAAATAGAGAGAGGTTGAAAGCAGAAATCCCCTTCTTCTTCTTCCGGCGACGGTGCTTCTCTGCTCTTTTTCTGTTTTCTGACTGACTATTGACAGCGATCTCTGCTTGGTGGCTTCTTTTGCTGCTTGATCATTAACTGGTTCTATCTGGGGTGGTGGTAGTATCTCTCGATATAATATTAATTATGATTTATGATTAGCCAAGGGGGCTTGGGATTCTTCTGGATCCACTCTCGTTCTCTCTCTCACCGGATTCTCTGGCACTTGTCTCTGGTGCCTCGAGAGTGTCTCGAGAAGAGTCTTCCCACTGGAGAGAAGAGGAAGAGAATATTCTCTCTCTTCTCACTCAATTCATCAAATGTTTTGATTGCCTTTGACTTTTTTGCCTGTGGTTTTTTCCTGTTTGAAGCAGAGTCTCAGTAAGAAAAGAGGGGTCGTTGTGAGCGAATTAATGAAGCTGGTAATTACTCTGCTGCTGCTGCTTAACGGATGATTACAAACGGTTTTTTTTCTGTGTACAGCCTTCTCAGTTGTGATTTGGGAGTTTAATACTGCTGACTGGATACTATTTTTTCACTCCCCAGTTTGTTTTGGTATTCCCCACTGTCTCCCTCTCGGTTGATTTTGCAAAAGCTGACTGTTTTTGTTGATATGATATGCTTTTTTGTTTTTGGTTTTTTGCCTTTTCCTCTTTTTCCTCCTCCTCCTCTTCCTCCCCTTCAAAAAACAATTAATCTTTCACTCAGGAGTCAAGCTTTGGGTTTTGTTTTTTGCTGGTGCTCATTTTTTGTTGTTTCATCGTCATTAGCTTATCAGCCGCCGCTGCTGCTGCTGCTGTTGTTGCTTTTTGTCGTTTCCACTTCCGATAACGGGGCGACTGTTTATTGGAGAGGTTTTTTAAAAGGTCAGAATTAATGAGCTGCTGCTGCTGCTGCTACCGGTCAGTGGTGGTCAGCGATTCTTTGGTGTGTTCTCTCTCAAAACCAACACCGGAATTAATGGTTTGCGCAGGATTCGGGTCGTTTTTCGCTGCCACCACTGCTGCTGCTGCTGTTTTGTACAGAACCGAAGCTAATGGATTTTACTCTGTATTTTTTCTGCCTTTCTTTGTTTTCCCTGCTTTGCTTTTGTTTATTTATTATTGTTTAACCTCTTCTGTCCACTCTCTTCAAAAGAAGAAGAAGAGAGAAGAGATGAAGTTAATGATCGAGTAGTTCGGAGAGGAGAGGGCACTTGAGCGGTGTTGTGTTCTGTTGTCGTGTGCTGTGATGATAAGTGGTCGACACTCAAGTGCTGAGAGTGAGAAGGAAGGACACTTATCTGAGACACTGGGCAACCCCTTTCCTTTAAGTGACCGGAAATGAGTGAGATCCCTCTTTCTCCTCTTTTCACCCAAAAAGGTACTTTTGCTGGTTACCAGAGAAGAAAAGTTCATTGACAGTGAGAAAGAGTTGGCGTGTGTGTGCGATTGCTATGGTGAGTGTTGAGAAAACAATATCTCTCTCCCCCTTTCATTTCATCCCCTGTCAACCAGAGTGAAATGACGACTGTGTACTTGCTTTTCAGCAGCCATTCAGTTGATTGCCGCTGCTGCTGCAAATGACAGAGATTGTGTTTAGTGGTATTTGTGTTTACTGTGTTTAGTGTCTGTGTGTTCCTTATCTTCACCGCTGCTGCATATTTTAGCAGCTGTTTAGCAGTGTCCCAACAGTGTCCCAGCAGACATAATAATAATATTGTGAAGATCTGAGTTTACCAACCAACCAACTAACTACTCGGTGTAGATTAATTGCCAAAGTATTATGAAGATCGGTTGTATAAACAGGGCTCAAAGTCCGCGTCTGCAGAGCTAATAAAGTCATCAAATCGTGATGAGATTGAAACGGAGCGAGCCGCAAATTGCTCTGCCAATCAGACTCGCTTCGTTTTGCATGCGTGTGTTTGGTTTTGGCTTTGGCTTTGGCTCGACTGTTTTGGAGATACCAGATTGGAAGTCAGCAATGAAATGAGTGAGTGGGAAGGGATGCCATAGAAACGGCAGGGCACTTTTCTGGCTGCTTTGTTTTGTTCATCTCTCTTTCGTTCTCTCTCTCTCTCTCTTTCTCTCCTCTCTCTCGTTCGTTTATTCCTTTTCGGTATTAGTTTGCACGCTGGCCTTTCCTTTCCTTTCCTTTCCCTTTTCTGCTGTTGTGCTATTCCTAGCGCCTGTGTTTTGACTTGTTTCGACTGTTGTTGACTGTTCACTGGTTTGTTGGCTGCTCGTTTGTGTTTCTCCTCTCCTCTTGTTTACACACTGGACCTGTTGTTGTTTTATCTTTTATTCTGTGTGTTTTCCCTCCCTGCCTGCCTCCCTCCTTTTTCCGGTGTAAATACACTATTGGCGACATTTGTGGACGCGTTTGGAGAGTGAGAGAATCCGCAACGACAGAATCTCTGTTGGATTTGGCCGCCACCAGCTCAGCAGATCGGTAAACAGAGGGCATCTGTTTGTTCGTTTGTTTTTGTTTGTCTTTGTGTTTGTCCAAGTGATAAGATCTGCACCGACGGCAGCAGACGCCTAGATTCTGCAGATTTTTTTGTTCACAGAATTTGACTTGCTCAGATTTAGTTGTTACAATGTTACAACTTCTCTAACTTTTCCCCGTTCAGAAGCACTTCAAGTGAAACAAACGGCGACGACGACGGCGGCGGCGGTGCGGCGGGAACATTTTAATTACTCGAAAATTGATTTTTTAATTGTTTTTGTTCCGGAGATGGTAGTTTTGAGTGCTCAGCGTTTTCATTGGGTTGTTGCTCATTGTCGTTGTCGTACATTTTGCTGCTTTTTAATGAGAGTTGGGAAGCTGAGATTTTTGTTTTCACTTTTTTTCTGCTTCTGCCGCTGCTGTGCAATTAGACAAATCACAGTTGGCTAGAGTTGTTTGAGATTTTCTTCTTCTTTCTATTTTATTTTCCTTATGACAAGTGAAGTATTTTTGTGTCCTTTGTGTCACACCAGCCAGACTTTGGTTGTTTGTTAGATTCGTGCTGTCGACGTGTACTACTTTTTTTGTCTACTGTGCTGAAGCAGCGAACATAGCGAAATAATTAACAAGGAGACTTCTTTCTTCACTGTTTTTTTCGGGCAGTGTGTTGACTGACTGAAGTTTTCCTCCTCCTAAAAATAGACCAGACTTTGAGTTCTGTTTGAGGAGGAGGAGGAAATCGATATTCGCTTTGGTCCATGCCAGTTTAAATGCTGTTGCTTGTTTTAGTGTAGTTTTCCTCCTCTTCATAAAACAAGGGAGAAAAATCAATTTACTTTTTTGCTGCTGCTGCTGCTGTTGCTTTGCTGTCTAGCCAGCCCTAGTTTGCTCTAGGTAAACAGTCTGCTGCAAATGTTCCTCTATTTCCTCCTATTTTCTCTCTCTCTTTATTAATTATCTCCGTTAGGTTTGCTGTTGCAGCTTTTCATTACCTGCGTTTTATGTTGTTAGTAATCATTTTTTTCCAATGCTTGTGCTGCACTGTACTGTAATAACATTTTTTTGGTGCTGGTTTTTTCTAGTTTTTGGTGGTGGTGATGATCGATATGGAGCAATTTGAAGTGAACCGAGTTTGCATTGCACTGTTTTATTATCGTTCTTTTTTCTTGTTTTTTGTTTCTGGTGCAAAGTAGAAAATTATATTACAGGCTGCACTAAGAAGCAATCCAGGTAGTGCAATTTAGGTTTTTTAGATTTGCTTCTTTTCCAGGTAAAATTTCACCTAGCTGTTTATATTCTGTCAGACGAATTAGCCATCGAAATTTGTCAAAAGTTCAATTCTGTTGTTGCTCCCGCAGCTTGACAGAACTGTTTTGCCTTTTTCTGATCAAACTCGATAGGGAAAAAAGTGTACAGTGTTTGAGGGTAGCTGAAGCTCTTTCAGCTCAAATTACCGTCGTAAAAACCCGCATAATTGATTAGTGCTAGCAGTCCGGGCTTTTTATTTTCTCACTTTTTTCAGAGTTCACCGGAAATTGCCTGTCTGTCTATGAGCTGCGAGGTGTGAGTGACAGCTTTTCCTCTCTCTCTCTTCTCTCTTTGAACTTGTCAATTTTATTATTATGAGTGAATAAAGTGCAAAAATTAGCATTCAGTGGTGTCAAGACTGAAACTGAGAGAACTGAGGCACTCAATCACACACACGCTCCAAAAATAGAAAACAGAATGGGAAAAAAAGATAAAAAGAAGATGAAAGAACCAGCACCCCAGTGACCTCTCTGATGTGATATTCTCTGTAAAGTTCAGAAAAGAAAAAGATTTCCTTCTTCATAGTAAAGCAGCAGCATAAAATTGGAAACAGTTTGACACTGTCTCACTCTGCTCTCCTTTGCACACTTGATCTCGTTAGTTGTCGTCTTCATCATAAATCTAATTTTTTCTTTTCAAGATTTTGTTTGTATCTATTTTTCGCCCATTTTAGTGCAGCGCGCACACACATTTCTGGATCCTCTTCTGAATTCCTTCTTTTTCTTCTTCTTTTTTTGCTGCCCAGACCATCAAACTGTCAGCTTTCTTATTTTTCTTATTTTTTCCCCGAGTAGTGTCCACCACCATCTTCTTCTTCCTCCTCCTCACTGACTTTCCTTTTCCCGACTTGCCCATTGCAATAAATGTCAATTGACAGAAAACAAATTAGCATTGACAGCTGCTGCTGCTGCTGCTGCCGTTGTCCAAGTACCAAGGACCAAAACGAAAGATAGAGAAGCGTCTCTGACACTTTAAACGTTCCCCTCTTTTTCCCCTTCCCCACTCCTCTTCTGATCGTCTGGAATGAGATCTTAGTTTTGGAGGAGGAGGAGGAGGAGAAGGAGGAGGATGTGACATCAGCAATGAAAACAAATTAAACATAAACAAAAACAGCAGCAGTGGTATCGAGAACGCAGGGACACCAGGGAAAAGTGAGGATCTTTGGCCCCGGTGACAGCCGGTGGTGGTGGTGGTGGTGGTGGTGGTGGTGGCTGCTCGGGTGCAACTCGGGTACTATTGAGGCGAATATTTTTTTATTTATTCTGCAGAATCCTTAAACATCGGTTGATATTTTTTCCTCCTCCCTTCTATTTCCAGTTGAGGATTCCACTTGTCGACTTTAATACTTTTTTTCTTTGCCAATGAGTTGAAACCGTTTGTAGAGAGGGTTGTGGTCGTTTCGGATTCTCTCTACTTTTTGCTGCTCAAAAATTTTTTTTGCATGTTTTTTGTACAGTCAGTCAGTCACCCGAAAAGGTCACAGTCAGAATTAGAGTGCTGCTGCTTTTTCATTTGCATATAGTACAAAGCGTTTATTGATGTGCATGTTGTCGATGTTTGTTGTTGGAGCCCTCTCTTCACCTGCCCTCGGTGTGTTGTACCTTTGGAGTGAAGTGCAAGTCCTCTCTCTTTCCCTTGCTGCCACTTAATCGGCAGCAAACATGCAAAATGCATTTATATCTTTCTGCTTACCTTGTTTTGTTTTCTTGCTTTCCCTCATTTTCCCTCTTTTCAGTTCACTCACTTAGATTGACTGCACCAGATTGGGTAAAGTGTGTGTGTGTTTGCCCATCTAATCGAGACTGTTTGTTCTCTTTTTGTTCTCTCTCTCTTTCTTTGTGTGCTCTAGGAATTAGGTCTTGCTAAATGCAAATTGAGATTGTACTTTGTTTTCCAAATCTATTCTGTGTATTTTTCTGTTACATCCAGTAGTCAAAGAATTTCGCTAATTTACAGCCATTCTAAAGTTGCAATTTTTAAGTAGATTTTTACAGCATTTTAGTAATTGAAGATGAGCAATTGATTCGATGGTGTCTGTGTGTGTGTGTTGAATTTTCGGTTTCAGTCTCTCTTTTCTTGTCTGTTCGGGTTCTTGTACAGTGTATTTGTTTAAAAGCGGCAGCAGCAGCTATCACCAGTGTCCAGCCAAGCGTCCATCTCGCTTTTCCACTTTCTCTGGTCTTTTGGATTCACTCTCTTGTTCTGCACTGTTTTCCTGAGCACTGACCGATAAGTCTGCCCTGTCTGACAGACACACACAGACACATAGACATTCCTGGTCAGAATACTTGCACTGGCCACCACCACCACCACCACCACCACCGACCATTCAGTGTTCAAATTCGCGGTTCATTTAATTTAAAATAAATTACCGCAGCAGCAGCGGCAGCAGCCGTCTGAGCAGTCTGAAATGGCCAGTGAAAAATGAACTGTCGATTTAGTCGGCAAGTTGTGCTCTCTTGCTCGTTCGCTCTTTCTTTTTCCTATTTTTTGGTTTTTTGGGTCTTCAGAGTCCTCTTCTCATGAATCGATGACGGAAAAAAGAGCAAAAGCAAGAGCAAGTGTTTAAAGTTGAAGGCTGAGTTGCAGTTGAAAAAGTGGAGAATTTTGCTTTTTGAATGGACAGAGAATTGAAATGGGAAGTGCTGCTGCTGCTGATGCAGGTCAGCATGTGAAAATTGTTTTTGTTTTTTTGTAAATTGAAAATGAGATTTTTTTGCAAAAAGAAAAAATTTTAATTTTAGAAAAATCTGGGTTTTTAATGTTAGCTAAAAAACCCTCCAGATCTACTAACCCACAAACTAATTGCTAATTGATTTATTCATTGAATTGCACTAAGCAGAAGCTATATTCCCTGCTTTAATTTGCTATCAATTCAACTGCTAATTTAGACGATTCAATTAGCGCAGTGTCTTGTTTTGCTTTTCTGTTCTATTGTTCATTGTCGTTCTTATTCTGATTCTACTTTTCCTTCTCTTCCTTCTCCTCCTCTTCAAAAAGGAGAATCCGGGAATACACCGGAAGTACTGTCTCCCTTTTTGTTTTCTACGGATAATTAATTGTTATTGTCAGAAAGAAAGAGAGAGAGAGAGGCTGAAGCGGAGGGAATCATTGCCGCACCGTCTCACACCGTTTGAACTATGAGAGAAAACTAGAGAAGAATCCTCTCGATGGCTGAAAACCAGAGGGTCTCTTTCCGTTTTTTCTCACCAACCCTGAAAAAAACAACCGAAAAACACTGGTGCAAATCAGTGGATTCCGTTTTCTCCTCTTTGTGTTCTGTCTGGTGAACAGGACTGTGTCGCTTTTGTGTTGCTGCTCTTGTTGTTTTGCTGTATTTCCCCTTCTCGGTCTGCATTGTTCTTCGCTGGATCCCATTATCCGACCTTCCTCCTCCTCCTCATCCTCCTTCTCTGCCCCTTTCAGTTTTTCTTCTTCTTCTTCTTCTTTCCATTGACGAGAAACAATCAACGCGTTTGGTGGACTACGTGTGTGTTGTGTCTCTATGAGGGAACTGCCTGGCGCCTGGAAACACAGTGTTCATTTTATTTCTCTCTCCTTTTCCCGTTCACTCTCATTAATCTCGACCTCCCTCTGACAGACACAATTTTCCCCCTGTCTTTCTCTTTGAACAACACAATCGAGGTCGTTTGAGCGGCGGCGGCAGCTTCGGCGGCGGCACTTTCTTTCACTTTCACTGCCAAAAGAGACTTCACTGCCTTGTTAGGCACCGGTCATTTCTGTTGCTGGCTTGCTGTCTATTGTCTGTTCCAGCAGACAGGCTCTGTTCTGTTCTGTTTTGTTTTGGTCCACTTTGGTCAGTTCTGGTCAGTTGACATTTTCAGCTGACTCTTTCGGTAGTGACCTGCGCGACTGTTTTCACTCACTCACTGTTTTCGAGCTCACTGAAGAAGTCTGCTTCTCTTCAGCGGCCGACACTGTCCTCCTCTTCTCCTTCTCTCCTCTTCTGATTGGACATGAACCAGAGTGAATGAATGAGGGAGACTTGCTGGTCTTTCTCCAGGACTCTGAAGTCTCTCTCTCTCTCTTTCAGAGCTCAGCAAGCCCTTGATTAATGAGCCCTTTGCATGCATGGCTCTCTCTCCTGCTCTTGATCCTCTTTCCCTCTCTTTCTGGTTCACTGTCTACTGGAGAGCTGGTCCACTGGTTCAGGGGAACTGCACCAGCACTTGCACTACTAAATCATACCCAATTTCCCTCCAGCTGTGTAGTGTTCCCTTCTTCTTTCTTTCCCTTCTTCTCTTTCTGCCCACCCCCCTCTTTGGATTCGATTGATTCTCTGTCCACGTTTCTCATGTTCCGTCTCTAGCTCGCTTGATTCTCCAGCTCAAGATCAAAACAAAAACTGTGTGGAAAACTGCTGCAGTTAAAACAACAGAAAGAAAAGTGTCAATTGCTAAGGAATGTGTCTTTTACTTTCTTTTTCAAAAGTTGCAGTATGTTTTAGTTTCTCTCTCTCTCTCTCTCTCTCTGCTGATCATTCAATTGGATTTTTATTACATTTTTGTTGCTCTTTCTGCTGCTGCTGCTGTGACACTCTGGAAGTTTCCACTTTGAGAAGCTCTCTTTCTTTTTTGCTCACACTGAATTTGGATCTGGCGAGAAAATGAATTATTTATTGAATTTTGATATGATTTGATGATTTGACTTGGCTCGGCCTGGCTACTTCTCTTTCATTTTGGTCTGTTTTTTCTTTTTTATGACGAATCTGCCTCTCTAAAATCAAATCGCATTGACTTTGGGAGCTTTAAAATATTTAGAGAAAAAGGAAAGCTTAAGTTAGGATTTTTTCCTTCTTTTTTATTTTATTATTATTGAGTTTGGGAAGAGAGTAACATCACAGTTTTTTCCTTTTTCAAAAATTGAAGCAGCACTCGTCTAATTAAACATTTATGCGCTTTTGCCTTATTTTTCTGTATGTTCGAATTGGAAAGTTTTTAGCTCAGGTGCCAACTTTTTTTGTGTATGTTTTTGAGTTTCCAAATCTCTTTGCTCCTTGCTAATTTTTTTCACTGAAATCGGAGCACCTCTTCTTTTTTCTCATTTGAGAAAAACACTTCTTGGAAGGTGTTGTTCAAGTTTAGTAATTCTACTAGTGTAGGTAATTGGACTTGGTTTTTTCTGTTTTTGTACCTTTACTGTTGGACTCCAATTTCCTTTTTCTTTTTTTTCTTAAGAAAGAAACATTTGAGCCGTTCGGATTTGAATGAGTGTTTTGCAGGCGCAAGATTGAAACCCAAATAACGGCAAAAAATTATTTACATTTTTATTAGTCGAACTAAGCGGAGGGCTAAATATACCAGCAAAAAATAGAAGTACACACATTAATGGCCCAACACAAAATTCTATCAATTTGTCTGATTTGTACTCAATTTCCTATGATGAGTTGGAATGAATGCAGCTTTTCGCCTTAACTTTGCCTTAAACTTTAAGTACTGAAACCGAACCCTGGACTTCCTCCTTTTTTAGAGTTGCAAAACATCTCAAATTGGAAGATTCTTGATGCTAAAAACGAATAAGATGGAAGAAAAAAGGAATGAAAGACGCTCATATTTCAAAAGCAGATTTGTAACTGCTTTTTTCATTTTTTTCCATTTTTTCTTCAGTAGACTTGAATTTACTTCCCCCTTCAACACGCCAAATTATGATTATTTGCTGGGTGGTTGAACTGCTAAAAGTTGGCAAATCTTTAAACACGAGTTTTAGATAAAGAA
The DNA here is from genome assembly GCA_024499935.1 of Tyrophagus putrescentiae. NCBI lineage: Eukaryota > Metazoa > Arthropoda > Arachnida > Sarcoptiformes > Acaridae > Tyrophagus > Tyrophagus putrescentiae. The sequence continues at coordinate 11,856,313 of JAMZRA010000001.1, read as the reverse complement.
ATAAAGAATGCTTCTTTGAATTTATACGCCTGCCATCAACGAGCGAATTCGCCTTAGCTTTTGCTGTTTGGATTCTGTTGTCTTTTTTTATTCTTTTCAGAAGAGAATGGAATAAGAAAAGCAGCATCAGAATATTCAATGTAACCAATTTTCCAGTTTATTTACTTCTTCTTTTATAAAGCCGCTTTCTCCTTCCAATTTTGACTGCTGGTGACAGTGACAGTGAATACATCAGCCGATTCTGTTTTCTGCTTTTAGAGCACTGCTAAAAGGTTTTCACGGAAGATTTGAGAAAGAAGAGGGACAGCCGATCTTTCTTTTTGCACATTGATTTTATTTATGGTCACATCTTTGTGTCACCCCCATCTTCTTTTTCTTCTTCAGTGTGAGGAAAACATCAACTTGTTCATGTTTATGGATATGGGGGCAGTACACTTTCTTTTATGAGTAGATGAGAAGATGTGTTTTTCAAAGCAAAAAGGGTTATTCTTCTGCAGATTATGACTTTGCAGACTTTGCGCCGAGTTCACGCCGAAGACACTGAGATGCTAAAAGCCTCCTGCTGCTGTGATGCTGGTGGTAATTTATGGTAGTGAAGAAGATTCTTAGAATCTTTCTCCTTTGCTCAAATTGGGTGATAAATTTGAATGTGTCTGTGTGTGCAGATCTGCAAACACAAATTGAACGAATTCCTTTCCTTTTTTGCTGTGCCCAGCTGGAGATCACAAGCGAGCTGTGCAATTCCGAATTTGCTGATGTGCTGCTGCTGATTTGAGTTTGAAAAAAAGTCTTTTTTATTTCATGTTTTTTCCTCTCTCTCTTGACTTGATGATGATGAAAAGTGTAAGCACTGAAGAAAGAAGAAAAGATGATTTCGTTTTTTAGCATCCACAATAATTCTCTCGTCATTTTCATTTTCGCTCATTCATCTCCTCTCTCTCTCTCTCTCTCTCTCTCTCTCTCTCTCTCTTCTCTCTTCATCATTTCCTGTTTAATAACTTTATTAAATCGACAAATTAAGCTCACGAAGAGGACGATTATGTGCTTAGCGCCGATTTGTTTTTCTAAAAATCGGAGAGAAAAATTTGTGTGTGCTGTGTTAAAATTGTTGAAAGTGACTTTGTCGGTGTTCGTTTTTTTTCTTTTTTTCTGCAATCAGTTAATAGAGAACAGAACTGGGGATTAACTGACTGACTGGTTGTGTGTTATTAGCAGCAACAGCAGCAGCAATCGTATTCTTCTTTTTTTATTTCCCTAAAACTAGTCAGCACTTTTTATCGTTTTTTTCTTTTGAATTCTCGGACTTGGGGAGCTCAGATTTGCTAGTTTATACTTTTTTTCTTGGCGGCGAATCTTTGAGTCCTGTTCTGTTTTATTCCCCTTTCTTTTTCCTGTTTTCTCAGTTTGTTTATTTGTTTGTTTGACTATCGTTTTCCGGTGGTGGTGGTGGTGTTTGTCTTCGATTGACTTTACTACTTTTCTGCTTTTCTGCTTACTACGGCGGGAAATGTTTTGGTAGTTTTTCTGCTAGGGTTTGCAAGCAAAGAGAAAGAGGGGACATGGCTAGCTCCTACTTTTCTTCATATTTTAGCCGTTTTTATATTTTTTGTCAACTCGGCACTATTTTTGGCACTTTTCCTTCTTCTTCTTCTTCTTCTTCTTTATTCTTCGCGATGGACTCACTCCTTTTTCTCTACTCAATACTAATCCCCAAGACTTAGACACTGACTTGCTGGCTGACTAGTTATCCGAATCGGGTTTTATTTAGCCGTTGGAAACAAAGCTAGCAATGTACACGAGAGAGAGAGAGAGAGAGAGAGAGAGAGAGGAGAGAGAGAGAGAGAGAGAGAGAGAGAGTTAATCGATTACGTGATAATGTTGTAAGAATGGGTGGAAGCTGAGAATCTGGAACAAAACTAGAGAATTGGATAGTTTTTTCTGGTTAGCTGATGCTGCTAAAGCTTTAGGTTGAGAAAGAGAAAGAAAGAGAAAGTTATTCCAGAGCGCATGTCGCTCTCTTTCTGGTCTGTTAGGTTGCAGTCTTTCTCTCTTTCTCTCGTTTGCCGGCTTGCTTTCAGTCGCTCGCTAGACGCCAGACTGAGAAGACACGGGCAAACAACAGCGACGATTTAATTTTGTCTTCTCTTCATTTCTTGCTTTTGTTTTACAGCATTACATTGTTATTTACTAACCTTTGACCTCGACCTTTTGTTTTTCCTCTTCTATTTACATCAGTTTTGACTTTGTCAAACAATATCATCCCCAACTTCACAATTTACTACCAATTTTTTCTGCAAATGATCACCCTTAGCATCACCACTTGAAGAGTGTGTCCACCACTTTACCACTTATGATCATGTATCCTACCACCACTTCTACTGTGAAGCAAGTTGGAGGTGGTGGTGGTGGTGGCGGTGGTGGAAGTTTGCTGCTTCTACCTGCCAGTCAAAGTGCCACCACCTCTTCTTCTTCCTCTTCTTCAACCTCAGCCAACTCCACCACCATTACCTATCACCGGCAGATGCCCTCTCTTCAGGCTCATTCACCCTCAAAGTCCACGACCACGACCACCGTCCACTTCACCGCCCATGATCTCCACCCTTATCACTCGAGCGCCAGTCATCACCCACCACCACCACCACAAGAGCTACCACAAACATTATCATCAAAAAGGAGGTGGTGGTGGTCTCCGATCATCAGCGGCCATGTTCTTCGCCACCCTCTTTCCCTCGTCTCCTTTTCTGACGGGAAAGCTTCCGAAGCGGATGATCGCCAAGATGCTTCAGGTAAGATTCACAAATGTTTTGTTTAGTTTTAAAGAGCCATTACTTCAGTTTTCCACAGTAGTTTTTTGAGCTACCATTTCTAGAAAAGAAAAAAGTAATTTTCCGTTGCCATTTTTCTACTTACGGTTTTTGCCTTTTAAATAGTATTTAGGAAAGTAGAAGAAAACAGCTTACATTCTTGAACATTCTTGATAAAAAGAGAGAGAGGGCGAATGACATTGAAAGGGGCCTGAAATCGATTACTAGCCACTACCATTTTTTGTTTTTTGCTCAATATACTAAAATATCCAGTAAAGACCATTTAGCGGACGTCTGTCATGCATGGGTATCCAAACAATCTTCTACTTCTTCTTTTTGGTCCAGAAAAAAGTAAACAGGCCTTTGCTGATAGATGATGATGGTATCTCATGCCATGTGGTCATTAACGCAGAGAAGAGTATGAGAAGAACCAGTGGGGAATATTCGATCTCGATTCTCTCTCTCTTTGATCATTGGCAGCCTAATTTAGACCTTACTTTGCGGTGGCAAAATAAGCCACTGCTAGCCACTGCCATGAACGACAAATTCTGGTCGACAAAATAAAAAATTTTGCTTACTGCTTAATCGAAAATTGTGGTGGTGGTAGCTGGAGTGGCCATTCTGCACTGAATAACTTTCCCTCTCTTTCCCTTTTTTCCATTACCGGTCTGTGGGTTGAGAAAAGAAGGAAAAGAAAAAGAAGGAACCAAAAGTAACCAAAATTGTGCAAGAAGAAATTGCATTTACAGAGTGAAAGCTGCAGCAGCAGCAGCGGCGGCGGCGGCTAAAAACTCAGTTGGAGGCGATTTCAATTTCTTTTTACAGAAGCACATTTGCCCATTGAAATCTGCTTTTTCTTTCTTTTTCACAAAAAAAGCTTGAATAGTGATTGCGGCGGGCCACGTTTTTTACAGATTCGCTTTTGTAGAATAGAAACGAGAAGCAGTCGGAATGAGATTATTCCAATGAATTCTCTGGCAGCAATTGTGACCGGTTCAAGCAGCAGCAGCCTGCTATTGCCACTGTTGCCGGACGTCTGAGCTAATTAATTGTGCCACTACAACTGCAGTTGCTTGACCAATTCCGACTACTACTACTCCCAGCGGAGAAGTTCATTCAGCCCCCAATGAAAAGTTGTAAAGTTGCGCCAACAGCCAAACATCGTAATGACGACAACGACTTTGTTTGCTTGTTCTTTTTAGTGCTCTTTCTCAATGATTCCGGTGAAGCGTGTCCCCTTTCTCTCTATCTCTATCTCTGATGTCCTCTAATGGTCACTGGACACTACTGTTTTTTTCTGTGCCGAACAATTTGGATGGGTAGATTCTCTCTCCTCTTATCAGTTTTGGATACTTTGTCTTTCAGCAGCAGCAGAAAACCCTTGACCCTTAAGGGCTCTTTTGGGCTTGTGAGGCTCCTTGGCACGTGTCAAATTGAATTTCTGCTGTAGCTAGAATTTTTCAGGTTTCAGGAAAAAATTTAGCAGATGAGGACTTTCTTTCTTTCTTTTTTTTCACTGGTGGTCAAACACACTTTTTTTGTTGTCACAGTCAACTTTTGACTGGCAATAAAAAGTTGGTAGTTGCAGGCAATTTAAATTTTGATTTCTACCCATTTCCCAGCAGTTAGAGGGAAATGGACCGCCTTGACGCTGCACGTTTTACTGTTTATTGTTGTTTTACTGTTTTCGCTTTTTTGCTTCTCGGAAGTTTGGGTGCACTTATTCTTTCTTCCTTCTTTCCGCTGGCAGCAACAGCAGCAGAAGCAGTAAAAATCGTTCTGTGGCTTATTATTGTTTGGCAGTTGCTACCATTGCACTGCCAGTTGGAAATCTTATTGGAAATTGAAATTGACAATGCATGAACGGTGCGATCGGAAGGAGGAGGAGGAGGGAAAGAAAAAGCGTTTAGCCAACATTTTTAGAGTGAAAAAGGAGAAAGAGAGGGACAAAAGTTTGGCCATTTGCCGGCCACTTTTTCCTCTTGGTCTCTCTTTTTCTCCATTTGAGTACAACTTTCTTTCATTTTTTCCTTTTCTTTCCGTTTTTCTATTCTGGCAGTCGAATCGGTATTAGCTATGCTCAATTGCATTGTTCAGTTGTTGTTTGGTCATTTGGTGGTGGTAGCTGTAGCAGTGATCATTTAAATGGAACCAAAATGAGAGGGAAAGGGAGAATTCAATCACAGTAAATGGTGGTGGTAAATTGCCTTTTTCTGGTGAAGAATATTTCAAGAAAGAAGGAGGAAAATGGCCACTTTTCGTAGTGGTCTGTTTGTGTGATTTGACGTTTGAAAACAGGTTTTCTGTGGGTTTAGTTTAAGACCTCATAAATGAGCTTTCCTTTTGCTAGTTTAGAGTAAGCGAATCAAAGTTGATCAAGATTTTGATTGTTTAATTTTAAAAGTGAAAAGTTTTGATCAGCGGCTGATGATCTTACTCTGATATGGCTAACTCACAGTTCTATTGTACAGTAGCGAGAATGGGCACTTGATTTTCTCAATCGCTTTTTGTTTTTAGTTTTTTTTGTCTGATTTTTTCCCAAAGCTGAATTGAACTTATCAAATTTACTTTTTTTTCTTGCACGGCGTTGATTGAAATCGATCTAGAGGCTAAAACTGAAACTTTGTCGGCCAATTTGTGGAGTTGCAGCAGAAGCAGCTAAGCTTGGCACAAAGTTTTCCCCGAATCGGTAATCCGCTTAGAGCCGCTTTTCAGTCGCCGATGCTGATTGACTCGTTAATTGAAATTCGATTAACTAACTGACCAAACTCTGTTCTGCTAAACTCTGCTGCCCTTTCTGGCAATTGGTAGAATATTCTCGCTCGCTTTCTCTCTTTCAACTTCCTTCAGCTTAATTAACTTTAGAAAAAGAGGAACGAGAATTTGCGCTATTTTCGGCTTAGTGAGTGCGACTACTCTTGGGCTTACTCTGAGCTGCAGGCTTTTGTACAGTTTTGTACGACAACTGTACAGTTGTACAGCAGCAACAGCGCAGCCGTACAAACGTGTTCCAGTGATTTGGCCGCTAATTGAGTGAGTTAGTGATTGAGCGGGACCGGACAGTCAATTGATCCGATTAGCCGATTACTTTTCGCCTTTTTTGGCTCGTTCTCTAATTACCCGAATCTAATTCTCGGTTTTCCACTTTTCCATTCCACACTCCTCACTCCCACGCAGTTCATCTTTTTCGTCTTTCTCATGGTGATTGTCATCATCAACATTCTCTACGTCGTCGACGCGAAGAATCGCTACAACCAGGCTGCGGCCTCTGGCGGTGGTATGAATAATACGAGTTTTCTGAATCCAAAATCCTGACTTTTCGTTTTTACTTTTCCACCAGAATCCGGTGATACCTTCTTTCTCGGTGATAACTCCATTGTCAGCCCTGACCACCCCGGCAACGGCCTGATTCGACGCGACCTTCGGCCAAACAGTCTTCGCCTGCAGGCGGACGATGAGTCTCACCCTCAGTCTTCAACTTGAGTTTGTCCAAGCCAAGTAGCTCCATCAGCAGCTCTTCTTCAACAACTTCTACAAAAAGCCTCAAACTGGAGGTTCTCTCCAGTCAGTCGAGAGTGTACGTCAGCGTCGACGGGACAATGGTACTTTTGGTTGATAATTTTTTAACTTCCAAATCCTGACCTATTTTTTCAATCTGTCTTTAAAGATCCTCGACGATTCTGACGACTCAAAAGGTCGAGGCATTCACGTCCTTGTCCTGCACCAGTCCACCGGGGCCATCATGGCCCAGCGGCTTTTTGACACCTACTCCCCACATGAGGACGAGTCGATGTCCCTCTTTCTGAGCCTCATTTCCGATGGGCGGATCCTGGTGCTGGCCATCAAGGACGAGGGCACCTTTCAGATGAAGGCCGCCGCTCGGGCCTTGTTGACCCGTTTGGGAAGCTCAAAAGCGGCTAGCATCGGCTGGCGGGACATGTGGGCGTTGGTGGTGCGAAAGGGAAGTGCCACTGAGGTTTCTTCTCCTCCAAAAGCTTTCGGTGAAGCCTATGCCAAAAGCCCGGAATTTAACTCGTGGGCGGCGCCGGTCCTGCTGCAGGCCACCGTCCCCTTGGTTCCTTCTGAAGAGGCGGAATGTTCCGGCTGGCCGCTGGACACTGAGGAAGGTCGTCGGCGGAGGAGTTTCTGCTCTCGAATCGAGGGCTACGGCAGCGTCTGCAGCTGCTCGGAGCCGGCGATGATCGACTTTGGGCGGCTGGCTGCCGTGCCTCCTCCTCCTCCTCCTTCAACCTCTTCTTCAAACTCCACTTTTAATCACCACCAACTTTTGTACGAGAAAATCCAAAAGGTGCCCATCGCCATCGTCGCCTCTAACCGCCCCCAGTACCTCTATCGAATGCTGAGAACACTATTATCAGCTCGCGGCTGCCGCCCCTCCATGATCACCGTCTTCATTGACGGCTACTTTGAGGAACCGCTCGAGGTGACCAAACTCTTTGGCCTTCGCGGCATCCAGCACACGCCCATCGGCGCCAAAAACGCCCGCATCAGCCAGCACTACAAGGCAGCCTCACCGCCACCTTCAACCTCTTTCCGGACGCCGAGTACGCCATTGTCCTCGAGGAGGACCTCGACGTCGCCCTGACTTCTTCTCCTACTTTGCCCAGACGATGGGCCTGCTGGAGGAGGACCCGACGTTGTACTGCGTCAGCGCCTGGAACGACCAGGGCTACGAGCACACCGCCCGGGACCCGGCCCTGCTGTACAGGGTGGAGACAATGCCCGGCCTGGGGTGGATCCTCAGCCGGAAGCTGTACAAGGAGGAGCTGGAGAGGCGGTGGCCGACGCCGGAGAAGCTCTGGGACTGGGACATGTGGATGCGGCTGCCGGATATCCGCCATGGACGGGAGTGCCTGGTGCCGGACGTCTCGCGGACCTACCACTTTGGCTCGAGCGGCATCAACATGAACTCCTACTTTCAGGATGTGTACTTTAAGAAGCACGCCTTCAATACGCTGCCGGAAGTGCGGCTGGAGAATGTGCAGAGGTAATGAGGAAAAAGGGGGACTTATTTATTTGGGAGTTTTTTCTAACAAATTTTTGTTTGTATTTTTAGTTTAAAAAGGACGCCTATGAGCGACAGCTGACGGCGCTGCTGCGCCGCGCCACGCCCGTCGACCACAGTCGCAATCCCTGTGATGAGGACTTTTTGCCGCCCTTGAAGACCGGTTCTTCTTCTTCAAGGGCTGATCTATTTTTGCCTCATAAACATTGCAAAATTCTTTTGAGAATTCTACAGCGTACATTGAGCCCCAGTCGCTGAACTCCACCTACGTACTGTTCATCAAGCAGACCGGTCCTCGGGACTTTAGCACCTGGCTGCACGTGGCGAAGTGCTTCAAAATTTGGGACCTCGATGCGCGGGGCTACCACGGCGCCCTCTGGCGCTTCTTCCTCAACGGCCACCACCTGCTGGTGATGGGCGTGCCCTACTCGCCGTACAGCAGTCTGATGCCCAAAGGGGTGACTCCACTGTCGGTGGATTCGGCGTGATTTGTTTGAAAATGATTGATAAGGAGAACTTTCCCACGTTTCTTCTTCCTTTGCCAAACACTCACGCTTTTTTCTCGCACTTTCTCTCACAAGATTGTGATAACTTTTTCCTTTTTGTCTCTGCTTGATGATGATGGTCATTTTGTTTCTTCATCTTTGCCAGACTGTGCCAAAGTTTTGGAAAGGGTTTCTAGAGAAACGTTTGGCAGAAGCAGAGGCAGGGCTTTTTAAAACACTGTCCTTTGCAACCGATGTTCACTTCTTTATTTTCTTTTCTGATGATGCTGATGCTGTGATACCTTTCTATCTATTTTTTTGTTTTGTTTCCGCTCTGCCCCACCCAAAATCGCAGTTTGAAAGGAAAGATGGCTAATCACTTTTAGTTTATCCTCTGCCTTCTCGCCCTGCTCTTCTCTTTTGCCAAACTTTTTCCCTCTCTTTTTGTACAAATTGATTGTTCTCCAGTGTCCTTTCTCAGTGTTTTGTTTAAACTCTAAAATATTTCCCGCCCCCCCTCCTTTTCGTGACGCCCCAGTGTAAGCAGTGACACTAAACAGTAGTTCACTCTTTTCACTCACTCACCGATCACGAACCAACACCAGATAATGCCCTTCTCTAAACTTCTGTTGCTGCTGTACAGCAGCAGCAGTACTTCTCATTTGTTTCACTTGTACAAACTCTTTGATCATCATCTTTTACCTGTTTCATGTTCTCTCTCTTGTGTCTTTGCTGCCAACTTTTTTCTCATTGACTTGACAATTCATTGTCATTCTTCATTCTGCATACTTTTTCCTCTCTTTCTTTCTTTCGCTCTCTTTGTTTTTTTCCTGTCATCTGTTTCCTGAAGACCTAAACTATTAAAAATAAAATTAAAAAACTTAAAACATTTTTTATTTTGTGTGCCTTGATAAACTAAAAGTTCTTGTTTTTTCTCTCACTAACAACAAAAATTTTTATCAGAAGAGATAACTGCAGCAGCAGTTTCCGGCTCAACAGGCTCAATGATGACTGGCGGAGGAGGAGGCGAATCAATGTTCACTGTACAACGTCTCTCTAGCCCATCCTCACCAATGAACTTTTGAATTTCCGTCAAAACGGCGGTCATTCCCGGATTAGGCTTTCCTCTATCTCCAATTCGGTTGATAATTTGCGCCATGACCGCCGAGGGCGACAGCAGACAGCCAACTGCATCGGAAAATAATTTACAGCGTTCTTGGCTGGTTTTGGTCGACAGAGTTTGCAACGTCTCGGGGCCGAGGGCGAGCTTTTTGATGAAACAGTTTTCTTGAGGTTTGCTCACTAGACGAACTGTTGGAAAAAGTGATGTCATTTTAAATTACAAAAAAAAATTATTTGAATGTGAAAACGGATCTTACCCAGTGGATTAGTCGACGAATCGGCGGAGGCAGTGACTTTTGCCGTGAGCAGAAAAACGGCGATGATGATAGTGATCAACAAAGTTTTCATGGTTAGTCTTTTTGATAATGGTGATACGACCACATCAGCACAATCAGTAAAACACAAGTCTAACCAGTTTTCTCTCTCAATTTATAAGTTGGCTTTCAAGCTTTGGACAAAAGAGTTTGATGACAAACAGGGAAATAAACATTAAATACCTTCACGAGCACTGTTTTCCCTGATCCTTGCCATCATCATTGACAAAAAGACTGGTCACCGGCACAACCGCACGAAGGTATTTTTTGCCTTTATTTGTTGCAACTTGCTGACCTACGTAGGTTCAAAAATATCCTCCTCATCATTACTACTATCAACAACAGATTGCAAAATCATTTCAAAAAGCACCGAGCTATAATTACGATGAAGTTATCACTTGATCCAGAAAGCCAAAAAAATATCAAATAAAAACAACAGATAGAGAGATCCAGCAAATAAACAAAACAAAAACATTTTAGAGCCTAGTAGATATGAGAGTGTTCCCCACCTTCTGCATCAGCAGCAGCAGCAGCAACATCTCCTGCAGAATTTCTTCTTCTCCTTCTTCTTCTGCTTCTCCTACCACCTATCAACTTGCTATTATCAACAGCAATCCACAACTTCACCCAAATGTAAAGGACAAGGCTGACGGCGAGAAAGGCAAACTCGAGGTAAAGAGCACCAGTGGCCAGCTGTGAAAGGTCTGCCCCAGGACGAGAGGAATGACCAGGGAAACGGCGCCACTGAGGCAGCTGAAGAGCGAGCAGACGCCATCAGTGAGGCGAAGATGACGTTCAGCAAAGGCGAAGACCGCCGGCCAGCAGGCGCTAAAGCCATAGCCTAGCAGCGCCGTACTGACGGTGATCACTTCCGGTCGGTCCCGGCCGAAGAAGAGCAGGGAAAGACTGCCAAAGAGGAGGGCAAAGTGGTACCAGAGAATGGTGTCCGGCTGGAGGCGGAGGCTGATGAAGGCACTGGCCAGCCGGCCAGGGCGTAGGTGGCGGAGAGGACGCCCAGCAGGTGGGCGGCGGTGGCCGCTGATAGACCGACCGGAAGTTGTTGAAAGAGCGCCGCACTGAAGCTAAAGTGGCCAATCTCCACTGTGCCGTAGGTGGCTAGGACGAGGCCGCAGAGGAGGAGTTTGGCCCGCGGTTGGGAATCTCTTTCTGGTGACGGGAGTTTTGAGAGTGTGTCTTGGATTGAGCGGGCGGTTTCTAGGTCCTCTGCAACTTCTTCGCCCTCGTTTTCCTCCTCCTCCTCCTCATCCGACTCCTCATTCTTCAGCCTCATTGCAGTTGGTTTCTCGTAGCGACCGACAAAAAAGAGAACGAAGAGGATGATTGGAACTAGAATTTTAAAAAGGAGAAAGAATTAGAATGTAGAACAAAAGAATTTCCTTCTTGAAGCTTACCAACAAGCTGCACCACTCCGACAATTCATAGGGAATGGCCAACCTCCTCACCCGCTCCTCCACCGTCAACGTCCGATTATCGGCCGTCACATTGGCCTCGCCGTAGACAAACGGACTGACCATCATCGGCGCCACGATGGAGCCGGCGCCCCAGGCGAACTGCGACCCCTGAAGGACGGCAGAGTTGCCCACCGGCCAAAGTTCCACCAGCCAAATGGAGGTGGCGGCATCCCAGGCGCCGGAGCCGATTCCCGAGAGGACCAGCGCCGGCAGGGCCAGTCCTAGGTGGCCGTACCGTGGAAGGAGGGCCATGGTGACGGCCATCAGCAGGACAAAGGCGATCAGCATCAGCTGACGATTGAGGCGGCCGTAGGTGTAGCTGGCCAGCGAGCCGATTAGATAGCCTAGGCCCGTGGCCACCGGCAGGTAGGCGATCACGTTGAGGGAGACGCCGAAGATGAAGCGCAGGTCGACCAGCGTGGCGCCGACGAGGTTGGTGGTGATGCCCTGTGAAAGGAGGAAAAGAGGTTTTAGAACCTTGAGGGATTTTCAAAGCCATCTTACATAGGCAAAGTGGTTGAGAAAGATCAGAACGGTGTACAGTAGATTGAGACGGCCCAGGCGGGTGAGCATCTTCCTCAGCTTCAGTAAACTGCGCTGCAGCTGACTGGTGGAGAAGGTGATGACGGCTGCGGGCATGATCTGGTGGTGGAGGAGGAGAAGGCTCGATGCCCTCCTTTTCTTTTCCTTCTTCTATCTACTTTATCTATTTACTGATGATGATGAAAGAGAGAGATGATGCGGCGAGATACAAAGGATGGGAATGGTGATGGCGATGTTGATGTTGATGATCATGTACTAAACAGTAAAGTGCACGTCAAAGATTCCATTCACAACTGCTGCTGCAGTATGTTGTTTGTTGTTGTTGTCGGTGGTGATGATACTACCGTTGCCACCAGAGAGAGGTGATCTAGAGTACGACGTGTTGCATCGGTTGTTGTACGGTTGCTCAGTACCAGTAAAAGAGGAGAAGAAAAAGAAGGGGGAGATGATGGGTGATGATAAACAGCTGTCGACGAGGACGACGACAACTGGCTTCAGGCATAGTGCACTGTGCACTGACTGGTAATCGATCTGGTAGTTGTGGTGGTGGTCGTTATCTGGTAGTTGAGGGGAGAAAAGAAAAGAGTGGTAAGGTATAATAAGCTCAGTTAAAAGAAAGTGATCTTTTCTTCTGTTTACTTACCATAGGATTTCGCAATGTCACCGAGGTGTAGTTGTGTAAACGGCTAAAAGTCGAGGCACAAGTTTGGAAGTTGTTGCAGTTGATAAGGGTGTGGGTTAGTGATGATGGACTACTTCTAAAAAGTCCAACAATTTTGGATAATTGTTTTTCCAACCGTTGAAGACTACATCTTGAAGATTAGATGTGGATTCTTTCAGTGGCCGTGGCCACAAAAAGCAGAAAAAAGTGGCCGCAGTGTTTGGCAGCTGAGTTTGTTGTTGTTTTGAGAGAGGAGAGAGAGAGAGAGAAAAGAGCAGAGTTTTCACAGAGAAGCCAACTTTTTTCTCCGGCAGACAAACATTTTTGGATAACAAGAATATCCGAAAAGTGTAATGTAATTTATTGTGCTAAAACTAGCATCATCATCGCACAAATACAACAGCCCAAAAAATGAATTAAAATGTTATAATGAGCAAACAAAAACTTTGCTTTTCAATTGTGTGCCCTGTTCTGTGGCCTGTTTGTTCTGCAGTAGCTGTGCCCCGACGGCAATCAGGTGCCGACGTCAGAGATGATCAGCCTGAACTGCAGGTCCCAGCAGGTGAGTTGGGCGGTGGTGGTGGGGGATGACTAGGGGAATAAGGAGGAGGAGGATTGCCACCACCTCTTCTACCGTAACCTCCTCCTCCTCCTCCTCTTCGTCCTCCGGGTCCGCCACCAGGACCGCCACCAGGACCACCACGGCCACCGCACACCACCACACCTCCACCACCACCACCACCTCCCACATCAGGCGGAGTGAGCTCATCTGGATTGATGCCCCGGAAGAGATGGCGATGCTGTACGATGACCTGCTGAAAGGGACGCACCACCAGCAGCCAGTAGAGCGCTCCAAGGCGAGCCCTTCGGACATCGTTCCAGGCGTTTCCAGCAAAGTAGTGCTCCATTCGATTGAGGTCCTCTACCGGGTAGCGGGCGACGTAGGTGTGAATGAAGAGCCTCCACAGCTCATCGTACGGCAGCGTTTCCGCAATCTCCTGCCCTCGCACAAAGAAGAAAGGTCTAAGAAGGGGCGGCACGGGCACCGCTCCCCCTCCCATCTCGGGAGCGGGAATGGCCACCCCTCGCAAGGCAGGGTCATCCTGAGAAGTCGGTTGAGGAGGAACAGTCGGAAGTCATGTCGGAGACGGGTGAAATCACCGGGCAGGTTCTGCGGACCGCCGACGCCGGCGTACATCACCGGCAGCATATCGTGGTCTTTGAGCAGACGAGCAGTTGGTCCTGCTGCAGTATCTCATTGCCGGGAAAGGCCGCCTAGTAGAAGTGATAGTGAGGGTGATGAAGGTAAATAGAAGCACTTTCAAAGTTTGAAACAAAACAGCAGCTTCAGACCTCAAATCGGACGCTGAATGTGATGAAGAGGACGGCGGCGTAGATCGTCGGTCGAGCTCTCATGGCTCGCTGGAGGGCGCTCTCCTCCTCGTAGAGGCGGTCCACCGCCGCCACAGTGGGCGCAAAGATGCCTCGCCCCTGCAGGTAATGGGCAGTGATCTGAAGGGGCTCCTCGTCGCCGAAGACGCCGTTCTCTGGAAGATTGGCCACGGGCGGAGTGTCACCCGCCAGAGTGAGCTCAGCTGGATTGAATCCCCTCGTAGCAGGCTGGGGTTGCTGCTGTACGAGGACCTGCTGAAAGCCGCGCACCACCAGCAGCCAGTAGAGCGCCCCCAAGAGGCCCCTTCGGGCATCGTTCAGTGCACTTCCAATGAAGTAGTGCTCCATTCGATTGAGGTCCTCCACCGGGTAGCGGCCGACGTAGGTGTTGACGAAGCGCAGGTACAGCTCCTCGAACGGCAGTGCTTCCGGTTCCGGTTGTCCCGGTTGCCCAGCGAAGAAGGGTCTGAGGAGGCGCGGAATGGGCGCCGCTTGCCCTGGCATGTAGGGAACGGGAATGGCCCCCTCCCGCAAGGCAGGAAAGGGAAGCTGATGCCTTCCGAGGAGGAACAGTCGGAAATCATGTCGGAGACGGGTGAAATCGTTGGGCTGATTTCGCGGGCCGCCGACGCCGGCGTACATCACCGGCAGCAGGTCGTGGTCTTTGAGCAGGACGAGGAATCGGTCTTGCTGCAGGATCTCATTGCCGGGAAAGGCCGCCTATGGGGGAGGGATGGTGTGAGAAAGTTTAAGAGAAAATGTAGGTAATTTTTTAAAAAAAAGTATGCAAAAACTTTCAAGTTTTATTTACCTCAAATCGAGTGCTGAAGGTGAAGAAGAGGACGGTGGCGTAGATATGCGGATGGGCTCTCATGGCTCGCTCCAGAGGGCCCTCCTCCTCGTAGAGACGGTCCACTTCGGCCACAGTCGGCGCAAAGATGCCGCCGGCCTGAAGGCGATCAACAATCGTCTGAATGGCTTGCAAGTCGCCGAAGATGTCAATCTGAGGCTCAGGGTTTGGAGGATCACGATCACCATTACCACCACCAGCGCCACCAGTTGGAGTGAGCTGAGCTGGATTGATCCTCGGAAAGTGAAATCGGTTGCTTTCGACCAGCTGGAGGAAGGGCTGCACGACCATCATCCAGTAGTAGGCCTGCAGGACGGCCAGGCGCAGTCGGGGCCGTTCATCTCTGCCTTGGACAAAGTACAGTTGGCGCCGGTTTGTAGTTCCGATCGGGTAGCGGCCGACGTAGACGTCGAAGAAGCGCTGCACCAGATCGCCGTACCGAATGGTGGGCAGGTACATGCCCATCTGTAGCAGCCAAGTTCTACGAACTTCCTCCTCAGGTCTCGCCTCTGTCAGGAGGAGGGGCCGAAGCAGTGGGGGCACGGGCACTTGTGCATCAGGCGGAGGGCGTCTTTCAATGACCACGCCCAGCGAGGGCACCAGTGTACGGTCGGCGTAGGTGGCCCAGATATCGTACAGACGGTTAAAGTGAACATTGACCGATTGAGTAGTCTGTGGGAGGTACACCTCTGGCAGCAGGTTATGGTCTTTGAGCAGCACCAACAGGTGGTCTCCCTGCCCTCGGTGGCCCCTGACAAAGGCATTACGGGCGAGGTACTCCTCGAAGGCGGTGAAGAAGACGGCGATGTAGTGACGCGGATATTCGGTCATTGCCATCTGCAGGGGACCGATTGGGGATGCGAAAATGCGCTCCATCTCTTCCTCTGGCTGACCATTGAAGGGTGGGCCATCTGAAATTTGCTGAATGGCTCTCAGGGCGTTATCATCGTTGAAGACAGTTAAGGCTGGTGAGAGCCCCAAAAGTAGTAGAAAAAGAAGGAGTTCCAGAAAGGGTTTTATTTTAGTTGCATCCATCATCAAGTTCAGCAGAAGATGGAGAGTAGCTGTACAAGAGAGCTTAACTGTTGTCAAGAGCGATCGGTCTGTTTTCAGAAGTTGCAAAGATCAAGTAAAGCACAGTCAAGTAAAGCAGAACAAGATAAGCGACACGTCAACAAATTAAAAATGTTTTCCTGTCTTCTTTGATTCATCACACGCCTTATATCAACTTTTTTTGAAGGAAAAACAATAAGCAAAAAATGTTCTAAAAGTTGAAGTTACAGTTGCAGAAATTAAAAAGCTTGCCCTGCAATGATTAAACAAATACAAACTGCAGTCAAAAATGAATTTAATTTTTTAAAAAGAGTCAAATATTATAAGGGCAAAACAAACTGTGCTTTTAACAAATTGTGCACCCTGCATGTTGAGCTTCCTTTGTCCTGCAGTAGTGCCCTGAGCAGTGGCCGGCGTCAAAGGTGATCATCTGGCCCGTGCACTGCAGGTTCCCTGGCCACCAGGAGGTGGATTGGGTGGTGGTGGTGGTGGGGATTACGAGGGGCAGGAGGAGGAGGAGGAGGATTACCACCACCACCACCACGACCTCCTCTATCGTCACCTCCTCCTCCACCACCTCCAGCTCCTCCGGGACCGCCACCAGGACCATTTCCTCCTCCACCACCACCACCACCACCTCTAACATCTACCGGATTGAGCTCATCTGGATGGATTCCAAAAATATGGGGTTCCAGCATGACGGCCTCCTGAAAGGGACGCACCACCAGCAGCCAGTAGATCGCTCCTAGAAGGCCCCTTCGGGCATCGTTCTGTGCATTTCTAGCAAAGTAGTGTCCAATTCGATTGACATCCTCCGCCGGGTAGCGGGCGACGTAGGTGTAAAGAAATCGCTCCCACAGCTCCACGTACGGCAGTGCTTCCGGTTCCGGTTGTCCCTGTCCAGCGAAGAAGGGTCTGAGGATGGGCGGCACCGGTTGCCATGCCATCTGATCAATGACCATATTGGGAACGGGAATGACCCCCTCTCTGTAGTCAGGGTTGGTAAGCTGACGCCTTCCGTGAAGGAACAGTCGAAAATCATGTCGGAGACGGGTGAAATCACCGGGCTGATTCGAGGGGCCGCCTGCGCCGCCGTACATTACCGGCAACCAGCCATGGTCTTTGAGCAGGACGAGGAGTTGGTCCTCCTGCAAGATTTCGTTGCCGGGAAAAGCCATCTTATGGGTATAGGATATATTGTAGGCAATTGAAAAAAAAATTTCTCAAATATTTACCTCGAGTCTGTCGCTGAATCTGGAAAAGAGGAGGGCGATGTAGAGCTGCGGTTGTGCTCTCATGGCTCGTTGCAGGGGGCCCTCTGCTACGTAGAGAAGGCTCACTGCGGCCACCGTGGGCGGAAAGATGTCGTCTGCCCGAAGGCGATCAACAATCGTCTGAATGGTTTCCTCGTCGCCGAAGATGTCCACCTGAGGATGATCACCATGATTACCACCACCCCGGTCACCACCACCACCGCCACCACCACCGCCACGAGCTCTTCTTCCAGGAACCGGAGCTTGATTAAAATTGAGAACATTATTAGGAGTGAGCTGAACTGGATTGATCCTCGGAAAGTGCCCTCGGTCGACCAGCTGGAGGAAGGGTCGCACTACGAGCATCCAGTAGTAGGCCTGCAGGACGGCCAGGCGCAGTCGGGGCCCTTCATCTCTGCCTTGAACAAAGTACAACCGGCGCCGGTTTGTAGTTCCGGTCGGGTAGCGGCCGACGTAGACTTCGAAAAAGCGCTGCTCAAGGTCGCCGTACCGCATGGTGGGCAGGTATATGCCCATCTCCTCCTCCAGTTGCTCCCCGGTCAGGAGGAGGGGCCGAAGAAATGGGGGCACGGGCACCTGTGCATCAGGCGGGGGCGTCCTCAAAAACCACCCCAGCGAGGGCACTAGTGTACGGTCGACGTAGGTAGTCCAAATATCGTACAGTTGGTCAAAGTGAACATTGACCGATTGAGTAGTCTCCGGAAGGTACACTGCCGGCAGCAGTTTATGGTCTTTGAGCAGCACCAGAAGGCGATCTCCTTGACCCCGTCGACCAGGTGAAAAGCATTACGGGCCAGGTACTCCTCGAAGGCGGTGAAGAAGACGGCCACGTAGTGACGCGGATAGTCGATCATTGCCGCCTGCAGAGGACCGTTTGGGAAGGCGAAGATGCGCTCCATCTCTGTCTCTGGCTGGCCATTGTAGGGTGGGCCGTCGGAAATTATCTGAATGGCTCTCAGGGTCTCATCATCGTTGAAGACAGTTAGGACTGGTGAAAGCCCAAAGAGTAGTAGAAAAGGAAGAAAGAGTGCCAGGAAGGATTTCATTTTAGTTCCTGTACAAGAGAACTCAACTGTCACAAGAAGGTACTAGAGAATTAGTTTTCAGGAGTTGCAAATATCAGCAAAGTAAAACAAAAAAGGGTTAGCGACACATCAACAAATTACAACTTTTTTTCTGTCTGCTCAATCTTTGATTCATCACACGCTTTATAACAGGTTTTTGAAAAAAAATTAGCATTTAACAAAAGTGTTCTAAAAGTGGAAGTTACAGTTGCAGAAATTAAAAAGCTCGCAGTGCAATGATTGCACTATTACAAGCAGTCAAAAATGAATACAATTTTTTAAAAAAAGTCAAATGTTATAAGGGGCAAAACAAACTGTGCTTTCAACAAATTATGCACCCTGCATGTTGAGTTCCATTGTGCTGCAGTAGTGCCCTGAGCAGTGGCGCTGTGAGAAGTGATCAGCCAGCCACTCCTGCCCCTCCTCCTCCATCAGGACCCTTTGGGGGCTCTTGAGGTTTGCGTTTCTTTGAAGAGGCATCATCATCCTCGGGGGCGGAACGCTTCGGTGCGGGTCCTGCTCGGCCAGGCTGAATAGGGGGAGCTGCAGTGTTTGCAGAGGCGGGAGCCACAATAACTGGAACGGCCCGTGCACTGCATGTCCCCTGGCCACCAGGAGGGGGATTGGGTGGTGGTGGGGGATTGCGAGGGGCAGGAGGAGGAGGAGGATTACCACCACCATGACCTCCTCCTCCAGCCCCTCCGGGACCGCCACCAGGACCACCACCACCACCTCCTCTTCCTCCAAAATCAACTCTAACATCATGAGGAGTGAGCTCCTCTGGATTGATGCCCGGAAAGAGTCGGCGATGCTGTTCGATCATCTGCTGAAAGGGACGCACCACCAGCAGCCAGTAGAGGGCCTTTAGGAGACCCCTTCGGGCATCGTTCTCTGCGTTTCCAGCAAAGTAGTGCTCCATTCGACCTTCATCCTCCACCGGATATTGGCCGACGTAGATGGTGAGGAAGCGCGTCCACAGCTCCAAGTACGGCTGCATTTCCGGCTCTGCTTGCCCTCTCACAGGGAAGAAGGGTCTGAAGAGGGGCGGTACGGCAACGTCTCCCATCTCGGGAGCAGTGATAAACACCCCCCTTAAAGCAGGGTCATCAAAGAGAAGCCTTCCGATCTGGAACAGGCGTAAATCATGCCGGAGACGGGTGAAATCGTCGGGCAGGTTCTGTGGGCCGCCGACGCCGGCGTACATCACCGGCAGAAGATTGTGGTCTTTAAGCAAGACGAGGAACTGGTCGTTCGCTCTGATCTCGTTGCCGGGAAAAGCCACCTATGAAGGAGGGGGGTGGGGAGAGAGGGTGGAAATGAAGGTAAGTAAAACCACTTTCAGAAAGTTTGAAAACAGTTGTTTCAGACAGCAGCTACAGACCTCAATTCGAACGCTGAATGTCATAAAGAGGACGGCGGCGTAGATCGTCGGTCGAACTCTCATGGCTCGCTGGAGGGCGCTCTCCTCCTCGTAGAGACGGTCCACTGCAAAAAGAGTGGGCACAAAGATGCCTTCTCCCCGAAGGTAATTGGCAATGAGCCGCATGGTTTCAGCGTCGCCGAAGGTGTCAGCCGGAGGATTTGGTGCGTTTGCTGGAGGACCACGGTCACCACCACCACCACCACCATGAGCTCTTCTGACAGGAACGGGAGCAGGAGCAGGAGCCGGAACAACTTGATCAGCATCAAAATCACCAGTTGGAGTGAGCTGAGCTGTATTGATCCTCGGATAGTGCCTTCGGTTGCTTTCGACCAGATAGAGGAAGGGCCGCACGACGAGCATCCAGTAGTAGGCCTGCAGGACGGCCAGGCGCAGTCGGGGCCGTGGAGGTCTGCCTTGGACAAAGTACTGCCGGCGCCGGTTCGAAGTTTCGGTCGGGTATCGGCCGACGTAGACGTCGAAGAAGCGCTGCTCAAGGTCGCCTTGCCGCATGGTGGGCAGGTTTATGCCCATCTCCTCCTCCAGTCTCTCCCCGGTCAGGAGAAGGGGCCGAAGGAGTGGGGGCACGGGCACCTGTCTATCTGCAGGAAAGCGTCTTGGAAAGAACACGCCCAACGAGGGCAACAGTGTACGGTCGACGTAGGTGACCCAGACATCGTACAGAGTGTCAAAGTACACATTGACCGATTGAGCAGCCTCCGGGAGGTACACCTCCGGCAGCAGTTGGTGGTCTTTGAGCAGCACCAGAAGGCGATCTCCCTGTCCCCGGCGGCCTCCAGCAAAAGCATTACGGGTGAGGTACTCCTCGAAGGCGGTGAAGAAGACGGCCACGTAGTGGCGCGGATATTCGGTCATTGCCGCTTGCAGGGGACCGTTTGGAGCGAAGATGCGCTCCATCTCTTCCTCTGGCTGACCATTGAAGGGTGGGCCGTCGGAGATTTGCTGAATGACTCTCAGGGTGCCATCATCGTTGAAGACGGTTAGGACTGGGGAGAGTCCGAAGAGTAGTAGAAAGAGAAGAAGGAGTGCCAGAACTGACTTCATCATAAAGCTCAGAAGAAGATAGAGTTGTTGTTGTCAGAAGGTATCAAGTGATGATCAGTCTGTTTTCAGAAGTTGCAAAGATCAGTCAAGAAATGCAAAACAAGATTAGCGACACGTTAACAAGTTACAACTTTTTTTCTGTCTGCTCAATCTTGTGATTCATCATACGCTTTATATCAACTTTTTTAGAAGAAAAAGAAACATTATCCAAAAAATGTTCTAAAAGTTGCAGTTACAGTTGCAAAAACTAAAATCACTGCAGTGCAATGATTGCACAAATGCAAGCAAAAAAATTAAAATTTTTGATAAAAGTAAAATATTATAATGAGCAAAATAAGCTGGTTTTCAAATTGCGCTCCCTGCAATTTTCGTACTGTAGTAGTTCCCTGACCACAGTGGCCGCTGTCAAACATGACAGCCAGCCACTCCTCCCCCTCCTCCTCCTCCATCAGGACCCTTTGGGGGCTCATCAGGTTTGTGTTTCTTTGAAGAGGCATCATCCTCAGGGACAGAACGTTTGGGCGCGGGTCCAGCTTGTTGTGCTGTTTTTCCTGGTTCATTGCCACCAGCACCAGCACCTCCTTCAGCAGTTGGAGGAAAGGGTCTTGCACTGCAGGTCCCCTGAGGACCACCACCACCAGGACCACCACCAGGACCACCACCAGGGCCATCATTGCCATCACCACCACCACCGCCTCTATCAAACTCAGCTTCGACAGGAGTGAGCCAGGCTGGGTCGACGTTGGGAAAGCGGTTCCGATTCAGCTCAATCACCTGCTGAAGGGGCGCACCAGCAGCAGCCAGCAGAGGGCTTTCAGGTGTGCCCGGCGCGTCTGGCCGGCCTCATCCAGGTTGCCAAAGTTTTCCGTGTACCTGCCCACCGGGTAGCGGCCGACGTAGACGGTGAGGAAGCGGTTGTACAGCACATTGTACGGCTGTTCTGCCTGCTCCCGCACAAAAAGGGCTCTAAAAAGGGGCGGCACGGGAAGGGGCACCACGCCGGCCCTCTCCTCCTCCCCGCGTGGAACGGGAATGAACACTTGCCCCGGAAGGAGAGTGCCGGCGAGGAACTGCCTCCAGACGGCTTTCAGCTCGGTGAACAAGGCCCCTCCTTGAGGCATGTACGCCCTTGGCAGCAGGTGGTGTTCTTTCAGCAGAAGGAGGAGGCGGTCTCCATCACCTTGTCCGTTTCTGGCAAAGGTCACCTAAAAACAAAGGAAGAAATTAGGTATTTTTAGAGTAGGCAAAACAGGTATTTACAGCGAATCTCTCCTGAAAGAGGGTAAAGAGTACGGCAGCAAAGAGGCGTGGCTCGGCGGTCATCACTCGATGAAGCGGGCCATCAGGGCGTCGACGGGCTATGCCATAGGCAAAAAAGTGGTCCACGCTCACAATAGTGCGACGAAAGATTTGCCGCTCCAGCAGTCGATCAGTGATGGTTCGGATGGTGACCGTGTCGCCAAAAGCTTTGAGAGTTGAAAGAGGAGGGAGGGAGGGAGAAGAGATAGAAAAAGAAGGAAAAAAGAAAAAATGGTGGTAAGTTAGACGAATTATATGGAAGGAAGCCAATGAATGGCCAATGACCACAATTACCACTAAAATCATCTTCAGGCGCCTCTTCAACCGGAGGAGGAACAATAGGAGGTGCAGGAACAATAGGAGGAGGAGCAGAGGAGGAGGAGGAACAAACGCCAAAGCAGCTGGCATCATCTGCATGAAATTAATGGCCGGATCAAGTAGGCCCGGGTTGTCGGCGACCAGCCCCAGGAAGGGCCGCACGACGAGCATCCAGTAGAGCGCCTGCAGCACCGCCAGTCGTAGTCGTTGAGCGCGATATCGTTCATTAAAGTACTTCTGCCGCCGATGGGTGTCGGTGATCGGGTAGCGGCGGACGTAGACGCCGAGAAATCGCTGTTTGAGATGACCGTACGGAATCGCCTCTTCCTGCCCCAGGAGAAAGAGGGGCCCGAGCATGGGCGGCACTTCCATTAGATGCTCTTCAGGGGGGTGTGCCCTCTCCTGAACAACTCCTACACCTTCTGGGGGAAGGAGAGAGCCGGCCAGGTACTCGGTCCAGTCGTTGCTCAAACGGACAAAGTGCGCATTGGCCACTCGA
This sequence comes from Tyrophagus putrescentiae, assembly GCA_024499935.1. Lineage (NCBI taxonomy): Eukaryota > Metazoa > Arthropoda > Arachnida > Sarcoptiformes > Acaridae > Tyrophagus > Tyrophagus putrescentiae. Next base: position 11,833,652 of record JAMZRA010000001.1, on the reverse strand, counting down.
CCCGTGCCCGGAAGGTACGTCGTCGGCAGGAGGCGGTTGTCGCCCAGGAGCACCAGCAGGCGGTCCCCCTGCCCGGTGGGATTTCTGCGGTTTGGAGGAAAAAGGCCCAGTGGCGAAGTACTCGCGGAAGGCGGTGAAGAGGGCGAAGGTGAAGAGGCGGGCAGGGCGTTCATAACCTGAAGAAGCGGACCATTTGGATGGGCGAAGATGCGCTCCACCTCGGCCTGAGGGCGACCATTGAAGGGCGGGGCAGTTTGAGCCTGCTGAATGTCGTTCAGGGTGTCAGTGTCGCCGAAGACGGCTAGAACTCCCGCAGAGAAGAATGGGAGGAGGAGAAATGCCAGAAACGGAAACTTCATTTGGGTCGTCATGTCCTCGGCCAAAGAAGTAGTACTACAGTTGCACAGGAAAGTGCTCAACTGCTGCTTCCAGAAGGTGTCCAAATGAGGAGCAGAAAGTTTTTTTTTCAAAAGTCGGAAGCAGTAGACAAGTAGAGCGAGAAAAAATGAGATGAGCGACACTTCAACAAATTACAACTTTTTTTTCTTTCTGCTCAAACGATGATTCGTTAAACGTTTTATTATACCAACTTTTTTGGAAGAAAAAGAGAGAACATTTGTTAAAAGATGTTCTAAAAGTTTGATTACTTTTTGCACACACTTGAAATAGGATTTTGACACTACTAGTGTGCACGAAAATCATTAAAAACTTTAAAACTTTTTAATAAAAGTGTAATTTTTAGTAAAAGTGAAAAAGGTTAAACTGTGGTAGTGACCCTAAAAATCACAACAATAATAAAAAACAAAAAACACTTGGCAAGTTTTTCAGTCAGCTGGGTGACTGCTGCCTTGCTGCAGGAGAGATCTCCTAGAGCTTCTGACCTAAAAGTATTCCGGCTCCCGCTCCACCTATCCATCCCCGGGGGATGCAAGGGCTGAGGTCGCAGCGAAAGAGGGCCCTCTCATCATCATCAGAGTCCTCATCAGAGTCCTTTCCCTCATCTCCCTCCTCAATCAGGGGAGGATGTTTCTGACCTTTTTTGCTGCACGGCCAGGCGAGGGCGTGCTTGTGATGCAGGTTCCCATGCTGAGATCGTGGAAGTTGGGGAATTTGAAGGCTGCAGGAGGAGGAAGGTACTGGCTAGAGATTTGAAGGTTGATTACGCGAGGAGGATCTGAGGCAGGCGAGGAGGAAGGAGGGTCGTCTCCTTCACTCAACCAGACCCGTTCGTCCCGCTCGATTTTTTTTTTACTCAAGCGCACGATTCCTCCTCCAGGACCGACCAGACCTTCCCACCACCCCGCCAGACACCCCACCTCTCACCAGACCACATCACCCATTCTCCCTTGGGAACCAAGGCCTGCTCTACCACCTCCCTGTTGAAAACAGCCCGCACCACCACCATCCCAAGATCGCCATTGAGGTAAATGACGCCGCGTTGGGCCATTCGATTCGCCAAAATAAACGGCCAACCTCGCGGTTATCTTGCCGGTGTAGTGTCGCCGTACGGTCGAGGAACGTTTCGCCACTGTACCGGCCTCTCGCTTCCACCTCCCTAAAAAGGGTCTTAAGATGCCGCCCGTCCCTTTCACTCATGTCCTATCCGGGAACGTTGTCGTTGATGAGCCCTCCCGAAAGCACCATATCCCGGAGATACTTCGCCTCTGGTCCGCCTCTACTCTTATAGATGCGCATTAAGCCCTGCCCGACCTCCGGCGGCAGCAGACCGGTCGCTAGGCCGGCACGAGAAGGTGGTTGCGGCGCCGTGCCGCCCTGCGAAGGCCCCCTGGATCAATCCGGAAGACGTTAAGAGGACGCGCGTAGGGGCGCGCGTGTTTCATGCGGCGTATGGCGCTCCCCGCTCGTACAGGGCCCTTCACCGCCTGGCAGCAAATCAGCGATGCACGTGGAAGGGAAAAAGGATGCGCTTAAGCGCCGACCTGTGGCCATGCCCCCCTCGCGCGGAAGCCTACTCGGCAGAAAGAAAGCTCTCGCGGAGAGACTGAGTGAACGGAACCGGAGGACGGGCGCGAGTAGAGTGCGAGCAGGCGCGGGACTGCCTTTCACTAGCTTGCGTGAGACGGCGCACTCCCCAGCGTTCGATACAGGCGCCTCACCGCCTCCACCGGACGTGAGCAGCGTACATTTCGGCAAAGCATCCGGGCGACTCACGCTTTCCCCGAGAATTCCCCCTCCTGAAAAGAGGAAAAGTACCGCCCCCCCGACGAAAAGAGACGGGGGGGCTTTGCCCTGCCCCCGAAACCAGGTCCCCACCCAAAATTACATTTAAAAAAATAAAGGCTGTGATCCGCGCATTGTGAGGCCAAAAAAGCGACGGAGGGACCCTCCGACCCCTTTAGCTACAAGGCCCCAAATGGGCACCAGGCTACTAAAGAAAAACTCAACCAAAGGCCCCCGGCCGTGCAACATCATTGCCCGCCTGCTGCCGCCTTGCCCATTGTTCACAGCCCACGACACGGCAGCCTGCTCACGACCGAGGCGGTCTGTTGCCTTTCGCCTCAGAAAGGTCACCTGTAGTGTCGGAAGCGTGAGGACTGCTAGAGCGCGGCTGGCGCATAGGCCGCAGGGACGGGGGTTAGGTCGAGGGGTGTGCGCATTCGACTGAGGCAGGCCGGGTCGGGCAGTCGTCAGGGGTCTGTGGCGCAGGTGGCCTTCAGACAAGCACAGCAGGCGGGCGTTGGCCGCGTTTTCCCTCAGTAAAGGTCACCTGCTCGCGTGGTCGCGGAAGACTGGTGCGAGGACGGTGGCGTAGAGCTGCGGCTGGGCGTCATAGGCCTGCTGAAGGGGACCGGGGCGGTTTAGGTCGTAGTGGAAGATGTGCGTCATTTCAGACTGAGGCAGGCCAGGGTCGGGCAGGTCGTGAAGGAGGTTCCTGATGGCTGTCAGGGTGGCCTGGTCGGGGAAAGGGGCAGAAACGGGTGAATGGCAGGTGAATAGGAGGAGGAAGAGGAGGAGAAAGGATGCCCAGGCGATTTTCATTCTGGTCATTGCATCCATGCTGCGCTCAGCCAAAGATATAGCTGGCTGCTGTAAGTTTGGCAACAGGAAGCAGATCTTGTCGATGGGGAATCAGCAGATTTTGTCGCAGTGGGAATCAGCAGCAGCAGCTGTTGTAGACCGTCAAGTCAAGTGAAGCCAGCAAAGGAGATTGTGGTTACCACAGGTAGGCAAAGTCACACAAGCAGCGGTCACACAACTCTTTTTTTGTGTCTGTCTTCTCATTCGCTGATTCATCACCCATTTATAGAAAATGTTTTAGAAGAAAAAAGAGAAGCATTTGGCAAAAACAGTTCTAAAAGTTTAATTTTTGATGCAAAAACTAAAAAATGATTAGGACTCAATGATGAACCAAAAAAGAGTACAGTGAGAGACACCAAGATAAGATAAGATACACACAATAAATGTGTTAGTGCTCAGAGCAGTGCAATTTTTCATTCGCAAAGTTCGCTACAAAATTTTTGCCTGAAACAAGTTTTAGCAACTTTCACTTTTCAACCTGCCTCCTCAAACTGACTTCAAGATACACACACCATGCTTTTCTATGCTGTAAGAGTAAATGTTGTTATGCTTAATTTAGGGCAAAATTGTGTGTGTGTATCCCCAGGTCTGTGTGTATCTTGGACACCCACTGTAACTGCTTTTACTAAAGTTAAAATGTCATAAAAGGGAAAAAAGTACTTGTTTGTCGGTGGTAAGCTTGTTGCAAAACATTAAAACCAAAACCAGAGTTCTAACTTTTCAAATCTGACCTGCAGCTCTTCCTCTCGATGCTCTTCATTTATCAGGATCTTTTGGTGAACGATCAAGTTTGTGCTTTTTAGGCGGCGGCGAACCACCATCAGGAGATGAACTGTTCTGCGCACCTCCTCTTTGACTAAGTTGAAGAATTAATCGAGCTGCCGTCTCTTCAGACAGAGCACCACCTTGAGCAGTGGAGGCAATGAGAGCAGGAACGGGAACACTGGCACTGCAGGTTCCCTGAAGCTGAGGTTGAAGCTGATTCTGAGGTTGTGAAGTTCTGGCAGTTGAGAGTGTAGCAAATGAGGAAGAGGAACAAGAGGGCTGAGCTGGTGTTGGAGCTGGTTGAGATGGATTGGGTGGTGGTGGTGATGGTGAGATATTCTGAGGAGGAGGAGGACCCGGAATGAGGTGGGGAATCATTTGCTGCTGCTGCGGATCGCCTTGCGTTTGCTCTGGAAAGCGAAAGTGGTACACTTGTTGTTGGTTACCGGGAGGTGCTGCTGCTGGTCCTTGAGCAGGCTGATGAAGGTACACTGGAAGGAGAACCAGTTGGGGATTAGGAGGCGGTAGATGCTGAGGATTTGGAGGCAGAAGTTGCCGAGGAGGAAGATTTTCAGGGAAGACTGGAGTAAGAGGAGGAACAGGAGGAAGAGGAGGAACAGTTACAGTAACAGGATTAGCTCTGCCACAACCTTCTCTTTCTCCTACTTGTCCTTGAGGATCAGGATCAGGACCAAGTTCCTCTTTATCATCATAATCATCATCAGCATCAACAATTGAAACTCCAGGCAGCAGCTCATTAGGATCAATGCTTGGAAAGAGTTCTGGATGTTCAGCGACCACCGCCTGAAAAGGCCGCACCACAATCATCCAGAAAGGGCTCGCAGCACCGCAGTTCGCAGCGCTCGCCTCGGGTTTCCCCCTTTTGCTTCAAAGAACCGCCACTTTCTCCCCCTAATCTCCACCGGGTAGTTGCTGACGTAGACGTCCATAAAGCGGCGCTCCAGATCGCCGTACAGCTGCCACCGCTGAGCTTCCTGGTCGTGCTCATTCTGGGCCGTACAGAGGAGAGGTCGCAGCAACTGCGGAACGAGCAGTACCTGGTCGCGATTCGGTTTCGAAATGTTGACCACCACTCCTTGATCATCAGTGGGCACCAGCAGGGCGCCGTTGAGGTAGTCATTCCAGGCGTCCCGGAGCTCGGTGAACCTCATGGAGGCAGCAGGGCGTCGGCGTTGCGCCCAAACGCCCCGCCCCAGCTCCTCCGGCAGCAGATGGTGATCTTTGAGCAAGACGAGGAGGCGGTCGCCCACGCCCAGAGCCTCTTCACCCTCTTCACCTTCTTCGTTGTTATCGTTGAAAGCCACCTCGGCCAGGTACTCCTCGAAGGCGGAGAAGAGCACTGCTGCGTAGAGGCGGTGCTGGGCGTTCATTGCCCGCCAAAGGGGACCTGGATGGGGAGCTTGGACGGCAAAGATGCGCTCCAGTTCGGCCAGAGGGTTGGGCAGGGCTCGCTGAACTACCTCCAGGGTGGCCTCGTCCTGGAAAACTGGCTGAACTGGTGAAAATAGCAAGAGCAAGAGAAGAAGCTGATTTATGAGAGATTCCATTTTTTACTGTTTGAAAAGTTGTCGATGATGATGAGCGGTCATAGCAGTTCAGTTAAAGCGTGAAGTTCAATCATCAAAGTTCTACATTAGCAAACACACAAATTAACTAGTTTTAATAGTTTTGTTGAGCTCATTTTTCCTTCACTTTTAGAGTACAGAAAAAAGTTCTATTTTTGATAAAAAAAAGTTGTGTGAAAAAGTTTTGAAGATCACCGTTTATTCTCACAAATAAACCAAATAATTCAAATGCTACCCAAATAAAGTTCACCCAGATCAGCTAAGGGGTTCAGACATTGTTAGCTTTTGCTTTTAAAGCTTCAACATCAATGGAGTTCATAAACTCTTTCACCATTATCAGCTTCTCCTGCTGCATCTGGCGCCAGGCCTCATCAGTGGGAAAGTAATCAGGAAAGCGGTTGTCTGGATGACGAAGTGGCTCACCTTTGCTCCATTGCTCCCTAGCCCCCTCATCAATGGGCATCGGCGAGAGGAACTTCCAGACGGACCAGACGACGGTGACCAGCAGCAGTGAGAGAGGGTTGCGAAGCAGAAACTAATCAGAACAAAAAAAATCAAAAATTAGTTTACTCTGTCAGTCAGTAAATGAAAACATTTTAACGATCTCGTACTGTACCTGCGAGCTGAGGTGCATCACCAGCTCCAGCATGGCCAGCAGATCGGCCAGCTGACGGGCATCAAGAACGAGGCCGGCGCGAAGAAGGTAGGCGGCGGTGAAAAGGGTCATCATGGTGCAGAAGACAAAGCAGCCAGAAGTCATGAAAACCACGGCGGGCCACTGCTGCTGGCCACCAAAACCTTTAGCAAAGAATGAAGACAGCCCAAAAGAAGTCCACACCGAGGAGCTCTTGAGGTCGGGGAAGTAGACCAGTTCGAGGTAAAACTCAGCACTGGGCAGAAGGTAGAAAAGGGCGGCGTAGAGGAGGACGGTGCGAACTAGGGCTGGGTCTTTAGGAGTTACTCGGTCATTCTCAAAGTTAAAGAGGAGAAATTGGCCGCGGCAGTTTTGCGAGCACCAGAAGAGCGGCGTGGCCAGGGCGAGCAGAATGAAACTGAAGAGGTGCACATGCAGGGGCAGGGCAATCTGGCAGACCGGAAGTTGAGAAAAGGTGGGAAAGAGCAGTGGGAGGAGATTAAGAAAAGTGCCGATTAGGCTGACGGACAGAAGATAATAGCCAAAAGAGGCGTAGTTCTGTGAAATGTTCAAAACAAAAGATAATTAGCTAAAAGCAATGGCAGAAAAATAGCAAAAACCACTAAAAAGTGGTTGTTGGTTCTTCTTACCCTCTTTCCTAGAAACTCTTTACTCCATAGCCCCGCATCAAATTGAAATATAAAGTAAGCAAAAATGAATGCATAGAAAATTAACGCCGCTATGGTGTTTTCCTGGTCGTCGGGGGGTCTTTTTGCTTCTAATCGAAGCATAGTAAAGACGATCCAATAAATAGATTGAAGAGGAGCAGCTGAAACAGCTGAAGTAGTAGTTGTGATCGAGAGAGGGTTTTTTTCTTCATTGTAGTGGTAAGATGTCGAAACAAGATGAAGTAAGGGAAGATGAGCTGATAGAACACGTGGTGATCAGAGGAGGAAGAGAAGAGAAGATGTGTGTCCACGTGTGGACGTTTCAGTCGTTTGCTCAGTGCAACCTTTCAGTGTGTTCACTTTTCAGTGAAAGTTCTGTCTGTTTTGTAGCCGCTGCCAAAGTGAAAGCAGACGACAACAGCAGCAGATATGTGTTCCCTGTGTTGGCCCTAAGGGTCTACTGGGACCACTGAGGACCGGTCTCTGCAGGAGGTAGCTCTGCTTGCAAGAAAACCTGTTTTGTGTCTAGCATGTTTTTTCAACGGAAATCTTCATATTTTGAACAAGAAAAGGCTGAGCGACAAAAAAACTAAAAATTAATTTCAGACATTTTTTATTTTCAAATATCAAAAATTGATATGATGAGGCTTAAAAGTGGTGACTTGTAAAAGTCAAAAACAACAGCAGCAGCCGCAACAAGAGAATCATTTAAAGCAGTAGTCGCTTACTTCCTCATGCTCTCTTTGCTGGCACGCTTCAAAAACAAATTGCAGAATGAACTAGACACATAATGTTTGAAAAAATTTCATCGTTTTTTATTTGAACATTCAAAACATTTCAATTTTTGTTTTATTGTAAAATAGTGCTACTTAAATGATCAGTGCCAAATAAATCTCCACAACTGAACTCAGACACTGTTGTTGACCTTCGTTTTCAAAGCCTCAACATCAATGAAACTCATTACCTCCTTCACATCCTTCTCCTTCTGCTGTATCTCAGTATTGAAAAGTAGGCAGTTTTGGAGATTTGAAAGCTGCTCTTTTTGTCCCCATTGCAGATTAGCTCCATTATCAATGGGCGCCGAAGAAACGTACTTCCAAACAGACCAGACAATGACGACCAGCAGCAGTGAGAAGGGGTTGCGAAGCAGAAACTAATTGAGAGGAAACAAAATCAAAAATTAATTTACTGTCAGTAGGTAAATGGAACTTTAACGGTTTTGTACTGTACCTGCGAGCTGAGGTGCATCACCAGCTCCAGCATGGCCAGCACAGTGCTGAGCTGACGAGCGTTGAGAAGGAGGCTGGCGCGAAGAAAGTAGGCGGCAGAGAAGAGCGTCAACATGGTGCAGAAGACGAAACAGCCAGTGGCGAGGATGACTTCAAAGTACAGCTGGCCACCCACTATCACCCCCGGCAGCAGCAAAACAGACACCCCAAAAGTCCACAGCGAGGAGCTCTTCAGGTCGGGAAAGTAGACCAGTTCGAGGTAGAACTCAGCACTGGGCAGAAGGTAGAAGAGGGCGGCGTAGAGGAGGACGGTGCTCAGGGCAGACGAGTCCAGACGATTCCATTTGGGCTCCTCAAAGAGGAAGCTGTCCTTGTCTTTTGAAGACCAAAAGAGAGGCGTCGCCACGGCGAGCACACAAAAGCTGTAGAGGTGCACCTGCAGGGAAAAAGCAATGCTGAAGGTTGCCAGTGAAGGGCAAAGGGCCAGCGGTATGAGGTTGGTGAAACTGAAAACGATGGAGAAGTACAGCAGTAAATTGCCAAAATTAGACCAGTCCTGCAATGAAAGATTGAAAAAAGAGAAAGAAAGAGAAAATGAGACCAAATCACACACCGAAATTGAAATTAAAACATACCCGTTCCTTAAGAGCTGACTTCAGTTTAAGTCCAATGATCAAATAAGTGACCAAAAGAAGGAAAATGAATGGGTACAAATTACAGGCATTTACATTGCCTTCTCTCTTGTGGTTGGTGATCGCTTTTGGGGCTAATCGAAGCATAGTGCTACTGTTGAGCCAAAGGAGTAGGTTAATCATCAGCAGCTGGAACAGTTGAAGAACTAGCTTAGTTCGAGAGGTCGCCATTATAAGAGTGCTTCGAAAATTAAAAAACAAGATGTCGGAAGATGTGCTGGTGGAACACTTGGTGATCGGAGGAGAAGAAGAGAAGAGAAGAGAAGCTGTGTCCACGTGTTGACGTTTCAGCCGTTTGCTCAGTGCAGACCTTTCAGTGTGCTCACTCTTTAGTTCCCTGTTTTATAGCCGCTGCCAAAGTGAAAACAGACAACAGCAGCAAATGTGTGCGTGTGTGTTCCCTGTGTTGGCCTAGGTCCACTGATTGGACCGGTTTCTGCAGGAGGCAGCTCTGCTCGCGAGAAAACCTGTTTTGAGTCTAGCCTGTTTTTTTTTTGTTCAACGGAAATCTTCTCAATTTGAACAACAGGAAATGGATGTTTGACAGAAAACTAAAAGTTAACTTTAGACATTTTATTTTTAAATAACAAAAACTAAAAAATGAGGCTCAAAAATGCAAAAGTGGTGACTGGTTCAACAGCAAAAGAATCATTTGAAACAGTAGCCGCTTACTTTCTCATGCTCTCTTTGCTGGCACGCTTCAAAAACAAATTGGAAAATGAACTAGACCCCTAATGTGTGAAAAAATTCGTCGTTTCTATTTGAAAATTCAAAACATTTTACTTTTTTGTTTTATTGTCGTTTATCGGTACTGATGATCAACGCCGGTCAGCAAAAGTCAACACCAACATTACATTCTCGTCTTCAGCAAGGACAGCGGATTTGGTTGAGCCTCAGCGACATTCTTCTTCCTCTTCTTCTTCTTCCTCCTCTTCTTCTCCTCCTGTCCTTGTGCCTCCTCTTCGGTCGTCGTTTCCTCTCCTTCTCTTCGAGGAACATTTGAAAGCACAGCTCCACCAGCAGAATGGAGCTTTGCCATTGGAACGGAAGCTCTGACAATCTGGCTGTTCTCCTGAGCTGCCGAGCTGAGCAGCTCGAGGAAGCCCATCTTGGGACGCATCGGTTCGGGCATGGCGGCCAGGAACAGTCGCTGCACCTCCGGTCGAGGCGTCTGGTAGACCTTGGGCGCCGGCGGGGGCACCTTTGTGCGCACGAAACGGACTACTTCCTCTTCCTCCTCCTCCTCCTCATCAGAGTCGTCCGAGTCGTGGTCTTGGTCTTGGTCGACCACCACCACTTCTGTGGAGCTGTTGCCACCCAGGCGAACCGTGGCGTTTCGCTTCTTGGCCGCCTCGCGAATCAAGTGCAACTCGCGCGCCTCTTTGAGCTGATCAGAGGCGAGCATGGCCGAGATGAGGAGGTAGAAGGTGTCCTCCTCGGTCAGCGGCAGGCGCTCTCCGGTGCAGGGAAGAATGGGCGGGCCGAAGAGCTCGTCATCGTCATCGTCGTCGTCGCTGTCATCGTCATCCTCATCATCATTCTCCCCAATAAGATCAGTGCTTTGAATTGGCAGAGGGCGCTTGCCAGTGTTCATCTTAAAAGAAGAGGAAGAGGAAGCGGAAGAAGCAGCGAAAACGGTAGAGCTTTCTGTTTCCTGTTTCTGCTGCTGTGCTGAAAATGCGGCACTTCCCTGATATTTCGCTTTGCCTCCAACCACCGCCGCCTTCTTTTGCGATGGCTCGATGCCGTGCAGGAGGCGCAGTCCAGAGGCCACCTCCTTTGCCTTCTCCTGCCACTGCAGGGCATCCCGTCGCGGCCCGACCTCCGCCTCGTGCCTCTCCTCGTCCTCCACCATCTTCCGGCGGTGGGCTCGGGAGCCGGGAAGCGGGGCGGTCATGCTTTCTGCAGCATCTAAAAAATTGTTGTTAAAGTAAGGAAAAGAAGTGTTTAGATTACCGGGAAGGTGTTCAGCCATGTTCATGGCCAAGTGAGATGTGTTCAGCAGACGAGGAAGAAGAAGGATCTTCAGGTCGAGAAAAGAGTTTGGCGATGAGGTTCAACACAAGTTCAAACACAAGTTGCTGGAGCGTTTTGTTTTGTGTGGCAGACTGTTCACATACGACGGTCAGCAGATGTGCTTTTTACAAGTTTTCCTAAATATAATATGGCAAAAAATAGTTGATCAGATAAGTATCTTTGGGATCTATTGATCTTAAACATATTTAGCAACACGGTTTTGGCTAACATTTTTTAACAAAAACTTTCAAATTAAAATGTATTTTTGAAAAATAAAAATATACTTGGCAAACTCAAAAACTGCTTTGAAAACTTCAGCAGCAGAAATACAAAATGGTTAAAACTGCTTGCCATAGATTGAAAAAACAAATAATAAAGAAATAGAAAAAATGTTTAAGAAAGCTAGACTGATTCGAAAAAAGAAACAACTAAAAACCGGCGACGCGACATAAAAAGAAACACAATCATATCTGCATGAAAAACCATTTTCCAGTGTGACACGTCTCGCTGTCACTTTGTTGCTGAGACTTCTTCATCACATGAACCAGACTCTGAAAAGGTGTTCACCCTCTTTGAAACAGCACAACTCTCGCAGTTACAACCTCAACTAAGAACTAGCAAAAAGGATGAAGCTAGCGGTCCCCATCACCACCACCAAACTCCCAGTGCTCTTTCCCATTCTGTTCCTTCTCACCTTTCAGCACCTCATCCCACCCGGCTCATCCGTCTTAGGGGAAGACGAGGAGGAGCTGATCACCTGGCTCTTCGATCTTCGGGAGCGCAACCACGACCAACACCAGGCCACCTTGGCGCTGATCAACACCTACGCCGATCGAGTGACCGAAGGGATGGTGGGCAACAAGGAGAGGGCGACGCTCTTCCTCGACGTCCTCTTTGGCACCTTTCTCCCGCAGTTCTCCGCCATCTTCGACGCCCGGGTGGAGGGAGACGCCGGCATGAACGAGCCCCTCTGCGTCCTCCTCTTCGACCAGGGCCTGCTGCAGCCGGCAGGCGTGGCGCCGGAGAAGGCCATCGGCACGCGCTACTTTGAGCTGCGGAACGCCTTCTGGGCCTATCAGCTGAGAGCTCGCGGTGGCACTGTCGCCCGACCGGAAACGCCTCCCCTGCCGCCGCCCGGTCCAGAGACGGCGGTGGCAGTGCCCGCGCCCTTTGCCCACTTCCTCAAGGACCACCCGCTCCTGCGGCCCAAGACGGTGATCACCCTGGGCCAGCTGAAGGCGATGGTGCTGGACTACCTGGAGATCTACCCCCTGGCGGGACCTAATCGAGTGCTGTATGGATTCGGCAGACCGCCACGAAAGGGAAGGTTGCGTGAGGCGCGGATGATGGCCGCCTTCTATCTGCTCGTCGGTGAGCCCTTTCTTCAACTGCTCAATGGAGAAGCTCCTTTTCCGCCTCCTGCTCCTAGAGGAGCTCAAGGTCAGCAGCAAGGTCAACAGCAGCAGCAGCAGCAACAACAACAGCACAGCAGCAGCAGCAGCAGCAGCAGCAGCAGCAGCCGCTAGGTTCGCCTGCTCCCAATGCTGAGAATGAAGAGAATCAGATTATGATGGGACGCGACGATCCGATGTGGTCATCTGCTGCTTTTGGTAGCTCACCAGGCCAAAGCTCGCCCACTAACTCCTTGCAAAGCCTGGAGGAGCTAACTGAAATGCAGGAGGAATGGCCGTACCCAGGATCCCCAAGACGACGACAGCAAGATGATCAGTGGGCGGACGACTCTGGGCCAAGATGGAGAAGCCAGCAATCAGCACCACCACCACCCAACTCCCATTTCTCCTGCTTCTGCTGAGTATTTGTTGTTGTTGTGGCTCAGCTCAGCTCGGAAACCTCGTTCCTGCTGAGGCCTACCTGGTCAGCTCTGATCACCTCAACGTGCCCGTCACCCTGCCCATTGGAGACTTCTACCTGGTGCGTGAGCAGGATTTGATCCCCGTTCGGATGGGTTCTCCTTCTGCTCACAGCCTGGCCGCTGAAGAGGAGGAGGAAGAAATGGAAGGTGGTGGCGGTGGCATGGGCTGGAATGAGCCGGCTCAAAGCTCTCCTTCCAACTTTGCAACACTGCAATCCCCGCGTCAACTGTCACCTGGACAGCAGCAGCAGCAGCAGCAACCAGGATCGGATGACTACCTCAACTTGGATGACCTGGATGAGAGCTTCTTCCTCGATGACAACATCCAGCCAGTTCACACTTTGCAAGGGATTCAGCAACCAGGGCTCCCAGCTCATCAGGCAGCGTATTCGCCTCACGGATTCTCCCCCAGACAGCAGCGCAGCAGCAGCAGCAATCTCCTCGCTTTTCGCCCTCTTCTCGACAAACCGGACAACCTTTTCAGTATCAGCAGCAGCAGCTGTCACCGAATGTACCACCAGCTTCAGCTTCAGCAGCCGCACACTCCCCACTTGCCTTTGCCCAGCCTGAATCTGGTGTTCAGTCATATCGGCAGCAGCAGCAGCAGCGCAGCAGCAGCAGCAGCAGCAGCAACCACGGTACACTGAAGATGAAATTGAACTAATGCGATCGATGGGCCTTTGGGAAGATGCAGATGGAGGTGGTGGTGCTGCCGCCTAAAGTCCCAATGGCACTTATGGCAGAAGCCCTCGAGGTCACCAAGACCTCTAGAGGAAGCGGTTGCCCTACAGAAATTGCTACGGCTGCTCTGCCTGCTCCGCACAAAATGGCGCTCTAAAGAGGAGGCGTCACGGGAAGGGACACCACGACGCCGCCCTCTCCTCTCCTCGCGCGGCGCACGCGCATGTTATGGAACACTGCCCCGCGAAGCGAGAGTGCCGCGATGGAGGATGCCTCAGGACGGATTTTCAGCTCGAGTAAACTAAGGGCCCCTCCTTGAGGATGTACGCCCTCGGCAGCAGGATGTGTTCTTCAGCAGAAGGAGAAAGGCGGTCTCCATAACCTTGTCCGTTTCTGGCAAAGGTCACCTAAAAAACAAAGGAAGAAAAAAAAAAAAAAAAATTAGGTACTTTTGTCAGATGTAGGCAAAACAGTATTTACAGCGAATCCTCCTGGAAGAGGTGATCTAAAAAGGAGGCAGCAAAAAGGCGTGGTTCGGCGGTCATCACTCGATGAAGCGGGCCATCAGGCGTCGACGGGCTATGGTAGGCAAAAAAGATGCGTTGGTCCCACGGCTACTACAGTGCGACCGAAAGCGTTTGATCCGCACTCCAGAAGTCGCTTCAGTGAGTGCTCGGTGGGACCGTGGCGCCGAAAGCTTGCAGAGTTAAAAAGAGAGTGAGGGAGGGAGAAGAAGCATGAAAAAGAAAGAAAAGAAAATAGGCGGTCGCGTTAAGTTAGCACGATTATTAAATGGAAGGAAGCCAATGAAGGCAGCCAATGACAAAATTACACAAATCAATCTTCAGGGGGAGCGGCCTCTTCAACCGCGCGGAGGAAACAATAGAGAGTGCAGGAACAAGAGGAGGAGGAGCAGGGCGGGGATCATCGAGGAGGAACAAACGCCCAAAGCAGTAGCATACATCACGCCATGAAATAATGCCGGTACAAGTAGATCACGTAGGCCCGGTGTCGGCGACCAGCCCCAGGAAGGGCCCCACGATGAGCATCCTAGTAGAGCCGCCTGCAAGCAACGACGAGCGTCCAGTCGTTGAGCGCGATTTGTATTAAATATACTTCTGACCTGCCGTATGGTGTGTCGCTGTTCGATACGGTAGGGGCGACCAGACCCCGTACAGACGCCGAGAAACCTGTTGAGATGGACCGTACGAATCGCCTCTGCCTGCCACCAGAGAGGAAAGAGGGCGCACTGAGCATGGCGGCCTGCACTTCCATTCAGATGCTACTTCAGGGGGCGTAAGATTCTTCGTGCTGCACTCTCTGACCAATACCTACCCTTCTGGGGCGAAAGCTCAGGCAGGAGAGCGGCCAGGATACTCGGTCCAGTCGTTGCTACAAACGCGACAAAGTGCGCAGTGAGCACTCGAACGTGCCACGGGAAGGTACGTCGTCGCAGGCATACCGGCGGTTGTCGCCCAGGCAGCACCCCGGAAAGCATAAGCGGGTCCCCATGCCCGGGGGATTTGCGTCGGTTTAAGGCATGAAAACAGACGACGCCCATGTGCGGTGAAGCTAGCTCGCAACGCGATATGCGCGACTGCAAAGAAGAGGCGAAGGTTCGGATGGCGCCGATGGGAAGCCAGGAGCGAAGCAGGCGTTCATAAACTGAAGACAGCGCCCATTTTGGTGAGCTCGAATGATACCGCTATCACCGTCGACTGAGACGGCGTAACCGCTGTCGACCATGATAAAGGGGCGCGTGCCGAGTTTAGACGCATGACGATATGTCGTTCTAGTGGTGTCAGTAGAAGTGCGAGACCAGTCTAGAACTCCCGACCAGATGAAGAATGGTGGAGGAGGAGAAAATGCCAGAGAACCGGATACTGTATTTCAGGGTGTCGACTCCATGTTCTCGGCAAGGAAGTGTACTAGAAGCCTTGGCACGAGAGAAAGTAGGTCAATGCTGACATTCAGGAAAGGTATGGATCCAAGATAGATGACGCCAGGAAGTTATTTATGAAAGTCGCCGAACGAGCAGTAGAAAAGTGAAGAGCGCCAGGAAAAAATAGCCATCGAGAGCGACCACACTTGACAAATTACAACGTTTTTTTTCCTTTCGCTGCGCTCCAACACGGTGATAGTTATAAACGTGTATATAATATACCAAACTTTTTTGCGGACAAGAATAAGAGCTAAGAGATACATTTGTTAAGATGATTGGTTATTTTTTTTTTTTTTTTTTTATTCTAAGTTTGATTACTTGTTGACAACACGTGAATAGGATTTTCGACATACCTAGTGTGCACCGAAAATCATTAAAAACTCTTAAAACGTTTCAAAATAAGTGTGTAATTTTAGTAAAAGTGAACAGGTTAAACGTGGGTAGTGACCCTAAAAATCAACCAACAATAATAAAAAACAAAAACACTTGGACAAGTTTTTCAGTCGATTGTTAACTGGTTGCGAAGATGCCCTAGCCCTTAGCATGCGAGGTAGAGCATAATCCTAGACGCTTCTGACATTAATGTAATATCCGAGCCCTCGACATCGCACCTAGCCCATCCGGAATTGCCATAAGGGGGAAGTAAGGTCACAGACGCAGAGTGGCCCTCTTTGGAACCAAGCCCCCTGGAAGACAAAGAGAGATTAGCGACGCCCATAATCATCATTAACATCAGAGTGCCTAAAGTCAGATGAGCGCTCTTCCTCACCTCTCCTACCTTCATCATCAAGGACGCAGGACCATGCTTTTGATCCTAAGTTTTGATGGGCTGCACGCGCCAGGTAGGAATCGCGGTTGGCAAGACTTTGAAAGCTGCACTAGACCCAGGTTCCCTAAGACTAGCAGATCGTGAAAGGTATCGAACCAAGCGCAGTTGCCCAGGAGCTGCGGTCAGCTAGGAGGAACAGGGAGACCGTGAGCCTAGCGCTGCACTGATGAGTGCCAGGCGTAGATTACTTCGCTGGAAGTTTTTTTTTTGAGCGATTCAATGCTGCAGAGGAACTGAGCGAGCGACGAGAGGAAGGAGTGGTAGGGTCGTCTCTCTCAACCACCACCGACCGAGAATCACCCCACGCTCGTCCAACTCAGACACCACGAGTCACCACGATTTCTCTAAAGGGACCACCAAGGACCTCCACCACGACACCTTCCTCCCCAGGACACCATCACCTCTACCAGGACACCATCACCTCCTTCTCCATTGAGGGAAAAGAGGCGGCGGTGCCTCTATTCAAACGCCTGGCTTTACATAAAAGGCGCTAACCACCATCGCAGGGAAGAATCAGCCAGCCAGCAGTGGTGATCGCCGGACCGTCTGGGCAGATTACTGATGATCGCCAGAGAAAGGGCGTATCGGCCAACTCAGGTCTCCCAAGGTCTTTTCTGTTCGTCCCCCCTAGAGTTCTCTTTCAGCTGAAATGTAGTAGTTTGCCAATACGGAAGGCGTAGGTCGAGCAACAGAAAGCCTGCGTTTATCGCAGAAACACGTTACACCGCACTCTGGTCGCTTCCACCTCCCTAAAGATGCCCGTGTCTAAAAGCCATAGAGCCGACCATCGTGTGGATTCACCTGCATACTGTAACGCCTATGCGCCGGGACCGAGGAACCGTATGTCGATTGTCAGTGACGCCATCTAAGACTGAGCATAGCAGCCTGGATCATATCCTGAGATAGCACGTTTTGCACCATACTCCCGCCTCTAGGCGCGCTCGTGTATATGAACTGCGGCAAATTTCGCCGCCCCCGCAGACTACGTCGTTGCCAGCCAGATTAGATCAGCGACATGGTGCGTGAGACAAAATCAAGCGATGCACGTGGAAGGGAAAAAGGATGCGCTTAAGCGCCGACCTGTGGCCATGCCCCCCTCGCGCGGAAGCCTACTCGGCAGAAAGAAAGCTCTCGCGGAGAGACTGAGTGAACGGAACCGGAGGACGGGCGCGAGTAGAGTGCGAGCAGGCGCGGGACTGCCTTTCACTAGCTTGCGTGAGACGGCGCACTCCCCAGCGTTCGATACAGGCGCCTCACCGCCTCCACCGGACGTGAGCAGATAGCGAGAAAGAATATGCTGCCCGCTGAAGGGATTGCCACTAGCATCCTCCCGATACTCATAGTGTAAGCTCCTAGTCCCGCGAAAATGTCTCAGCAACATGCGTTCGTTGTAATGATAGCGCCATGTAATTTTGAAAAAAAGTTAAAATGCATGGGCCGCATTAGAGACTCTGGCGACTTAGGAAGTGAGTTATAGAGATCCGACCAGCAGATAGGTGCCTACGCACGGAGTCCATCATCTCGTAATTTACGTCTCGGATGACTGATATTCATGGATCTCTCTAAGGACGGCGCCCGATCAAAGCGTAATCAAAAGCTCTAGGCAGCCGCTGGAATCCGGGAATCGAGGGGAACGATGCCCCTTCCAGCCTGGACGATGCAAGCGACCACCCACTCCTGTCGCAGCTTCGATTTAGAATGCAGGCAGAGCCTGCTCTGCAGTTAACCGACGAAAGAGGTGTCGAGTATGCGGCCCGCTCCTATACCAGCGTCTGAAAGAATTATCGGGGCCGCAACTACCAGCATAGCTAGCCTAAGAGGGTACCTTAGCAAGTGACCACTGCTACGTTAGCAATCGTAGAATCGATATCGAGCAACGGAGATAGTCGACGTAAAGTCTAATAGAAATCGCCGAGTCACATTAGTAGTGTAGCCAAGTAACCTCGAGCCAAGAAAGGCGGCCACGTGCCGAGCAGCCACCACTCGCCGGGCCCTGCGGTTACGGATAGCTCCGTGATCGCAGACGATGACTGCAACATCATTGACCCGCCTGTCCTGGCCGCCTCTAGCCCATTGTTCACCAACCACACGAACAGGCAACCTGAAGAATGAATACACAAACTGAGGGGGCTGAGACGGGAACATATTCATGGTCAGCGCATAATGAATTGAGTAAACGGAATTTTTCACGACCCTCTAGCTAACCAGCGGCATGCAGGAAAGCCGACCGAGCGAGCCGAATGAGATAGCAACGTCCAGGGGTGTGGGCCAGAATATCGAAATACTGGGTGCCCGACCGGGCCCGTGTTTGTCTATTACGCCACAGGTCGTCCCGGGTACATTTTCGGGAGCATCCGGTGGGCCCCCAGACACCGCAGGCGGTCCTTGGCCGTTTTCGCCCCCCGCAAAAGGCACCTGGCAGGTGGGCGCGGAAAAACGGTGAAGAGGGGCGGTGGGTGAGCCGGTGGGCGTCCCTAGGCTGCTGAAGGGGAGGGGGGGGTTTTGGTGAGGGAAGATGTGCGATTAGATGGGCAGGCCGGGGGGGCAGGGGGGAAGGGGGTTTTCCCGATGGCTGTCGGGTGGCCTGGTCGGGGGGAAAAGGGGGGGAAAAACGGGGAATGGCAGGTGAAAGGGGGGAGGAGGAGGAAGAAAAAGGGAAAAGGAGCCGGGATTTTATTTGGGTTTTATTCATCCCTGCTGCGGCCAAAGGGTTTTTCCCTGCTGTAAGTTGGGAACAGGAAGAGTTTGTCGTGGGGAAACAGCAGATTTTGTCGCAGTGGGAATAGCACAAGCAGGGGTTGTAAACCGTCAAGTCAAGTGAGCCCGCAAAGGAGATTGTGGTACACAGGTAGGCAGTCACACAAGCAGCGGTCACAAAACTCTTTGTGTCTGTTTTCTCATTCGCCTGATCATCACCCATTATAGAAAATGTTTAAGAAGAAAAAAGAGAAGCATTTGGCAAAAAACAGTTCTAAAATTTAATTTTGATGAAAAAATAAAATGATTAGGACTCAATGATGAACCCAAAAAAGAGTACAGTGAGAAGTACACCAAGATAGAGAGTAAACACAATAAATGTGTAACGTGACTCAGAGCAGTGCAATTTTTCCCTCGCAAAGTTCGCTACAAAATTTTGCCTCTGAAACAAAGTGTTTAGCAACTTTCACTTTTCACCTGCCTCCTCAAACTGACTTCAGATACACAAAACATGCTTTTCTATCTGGAAAAGTAAAATGTTGTTAGCTTAATTTAGGGCAAAATTGGTGTGTGTATCCCGGTCTGTGTGATTTGGACACCACTGTAAGGTTTTACTAAAGTAAAATGTGCATAAAAAGGGAAAAAATACTTGTTTGGCGGTGAAGATTGTTGCAAAACATAACAACCAAAACCTAGTTCTAACTTTTCAAATCTGACCTAGCGTCTTCAGGCGCCTCCGCCACGCCTCGGGTCTTCTTCCTCCTCGTCGTCGTGGTCCTCTTCCTGGTGGTAGTTGTTGATAATGTGACCGCCGTTTGTTGCCGCCGTCGCCCTGATTTCCACCCGAGCCTGCCTCCAGCGACTCCCAGTGACGCTGCCCTCCGGCATCAGCTCCACAGTTCGGCGGTGGACGGTGCGCAGCAGTGTGGCCAGCAGGCGTCGGTCGGCGGCGTCTCGCGCCCTCAGAAAGCGCAACAGGTGGCGACTTTTGGCGAGGTGCGTCAGCAGTCTGCCCACCTGCTCAAAGGCGGTGGCGCTCGAGGGAAGGGCGAGCCGTTTGCTGAAGTAGAAAAAGAGATTTTTTTGGTAAACAAACACAGCCAAAAGACCCAAGGGATCACACTATTTTCACTTTCTCACCTTTCGGCGATCCACCTGAAGCCGCTGTCGATGCGCACCTGCACCTCATTATAGCCGAACCTGTACGGCTCCGGCCCCGACTCCGCTTCAAGCACCATAAGAGGCGGCGGCGGCGGCCCCAGCCTGGGCCCGCAACTTTTTGGCAGCATTTCTGGTGTCTCCTCCTGTGAGCTGAAGTTCTCGAGGCCGGTGGGCGTCACTACTGAGGTAGTCTTTGCCTCTTCTGCTCCTTCATTTTCTCTTTCTAGTGCAAGAAGGGAGAGAAACTTGAGCTGAAAGTTACGGGCCGTTTTCTTGACCTCCTGCAGGTCGTCGTCCATTTGGCTGATCGCCAGGGTGAGCTTGTCGAGGCAGAGCTGCAGCTTGGCGATGGGCAGCGGCTGCATCGCCATTAGCTGCTCCAGAACGTAGGTCACCTGGTGGATGAGGGAGCTGGGGTTGTGGTTGTTGTGGTTGCTGCTGCCATCACTGGAAACCTCTGAACCATCTTCTTCTTCTTCGTCTTCTTCTTCAGAGTTGTTGTGACTGTTGTTGTGATTGTTGTTGTGATTGTTGCTGAGGTTGGACCTTGAAAAAAGTCCCTCTTCTCTTTCTTCTTCTTCTTCTGCAGTTTCTCGTTCCATGGCGTGGTTGTAGAGAGGGGGTGAGAGGGAGCTTGGATAAACAAAAAGTATGAGGTTGAATGAGGGAAAGTTCTATTTTTGAGAGCGTCTTCACGGAACGGTGGTCGTGGCTCAAGTGATGATGATGATGCTGCTGCCAGGACTGAAGTAGAAATGACTAGAAATGTGTGTGTGCCATGTCACGGTGAGCTGAACTGTGACAGGCGCTTCTTTTGGTTGTCTTTGGCTGATAACAAGGTCAAAGGTAATGGTGGTGGTGGTGGTGGTGATTGTAAACTCGGTGACTCATAGAAGCGGCGGTGACGATGATGATGAGGTCGTTGATAAGGTACAGAAATGAAATGAGAGAATGCTGATGCTGACAGCACAGGTGGCGCTGCCTGTCATCAAGTTCATTTCTAAATTGCCTTTCACTCTTATCAAGTTGATAATATCAACGCTTTGCGTTCATCATTAAAAAAATACTCTTTTTCGCAAAGTCATCTTTTTCTCATCAAAAACTTTTTTTCGCATTTAGCACAAGCTTTCTGTTGTTTTACTTTTTACTACTCGTACTTTTTTTTATCATATTTTGCTTTCTATCAACAACTCTCTGGGCACAACATTTGGGCAGCTCATCGGCAAGATCATAATAAAGTGAACTAATAAAACAAAGAAAAATAAACTGGCACAACTTTTAGGGTGGAGTTACTCGTAGAGGAAGCGGCGCTTTCGCAGACTTCCACTACCACTAGCACTTCTTCCGCTTCCCTTCCTCTTGCTGCCCCTCTTTTTCTTTCGGTGATTTCTTGTACGACGACGACGTCCCCCGGGCTGTTCCTCTTGCTGCTGTTCCTTCTGCTGCTGCTGGTCACCTCCACCATAGTTATCACCACCATTGTCGATGCTCTTGTAGGGCCCTAGAGGCCCCGAGGTGACCACCTGATCTCCACCGCCATCAGCAGCAGCGCCAACAGCTCCTCCTTGACAAAGGGGACAAGGGGGCGGATAGGGCGGAAAGGGAGGCCAGGGGCCTTCCGTGGAGGTGACACAGTCGAAGCAGGGCGGGAAGGGGGGCCAGGGCGTCAGGTAGCCGTCAGTGGAGGTCTCGCAGTGGAAGCAGGGCGGCTCGGTGGGAGGAGGAGGAGGGGGCGTCGTCTCACAGTGAAAGCAGGGCGGCTCGGTGGGAGGACAGTAGGGCCACCAGCAGGGAGGAGGAGGGGGAGGAGGGGTAGGACATTCCCAACAGGGAGGAGGGGGAGGTGGTGTGGGACATTCCCAGCAAGGAGGTGGTGGTGGTGGAGGAGGCAACGTGGGGAACTCCCACCAATGAACTACCTCAGTGACGATCTCGCAGTTGAAGCAGGGAGGAGGTGTGGGACATTCCCAGCAAGGAGGAGGAGGAGGTGGAGTTGGGGGCGTGGGACAGGTCCAGCAGGGCAGCCACTGCGACAGAGGACGCTGCTGCTGCTGCTCCTCCTGTTTCAGTTTCAGTTTGTTGGCGGAGTTTTTTGGCAAAGCAGTTGTCGGTCGGCCATTTCGATCGGCGGTTTTGGTTGAGGGCGAAGTTTGGTTTTGGTCGGCAGTTTGCACAGTTGACGTCATTTCGGGAATGGTGACGGTGTATATTATCGGCTGTGTAGGATTCAAGGCAGTGGTGGTGGTCGAGGTGGAGTTGTCCTTCTCTTCTTCATCCTCATTATCATCAATTTCCGGATAGTCCTTTTCCGGAACTTCTTCACCAAAACTGGGAGTGAAAGGCTCTTCTTGACGAGGATCGCCTCTTCCACTATTGCCAGCCTCGTTCTCAGAAACGGAAGCGGAAGCGGCCAACACTTTGCCGCCGCTGGCCATTCGCTGGTAGCCGAGCAGGTGGACAAAGGTGCCCAGCGAGAGGAGAAGACAGATGATGATCGTTTTCGAGAGTAAGTTTTCCATGGCTTTCGGTGTTTGACGTGAAACCAGGAAAACAAAGAGAAAGAAAAGATATCAGGCAAAAGCACTTTAGAGTCCGGTTTTTGTACTCGATTGTGGCCAGGAACATTGTGGCCTCTTTTTGCAGCCTCAACGATGCAAAAAGAAAAGAGCAAATGGGCCATTTAGAAGGCAACCAGAAATTGTTTTTTGCCTTTTAATGATTAGTCGTTTGCAGGGTCAGATCATCATCATCACAGTGGATGCAAATTGCGGTCATTTTAGTTTTCACTAATCGAGGACAGTGCTAAACATTTTATTTTTGTAAATTAAATGTTTTTGTATTTATGTGATTTTGAGTTTTGTTTTTAGTTTTCAAAACAATTGAAAATTTTTTAGATTTTTTGTAGTGTTGGCTAAAGTTGTAAACAATCTCTCTCTCTCTCTCTCTCTCTCTCTCTCTCTCTCTCTCTCTCTCTCTCTCTCTCTCTCTCTCTCTCTCTCTCTCTCTCTCTCTCTCTCTCTCTCTCTCTCTCTCTCTCACTCTGTCTAAGATTGAAAAGAAAGAGGTTCACGCCAGTTTTTGATGGCAACAACAGTCTTCACACCTTCTTGTGTCTATCACTAATGTGTCAGTTCTTTCTGGCTGGCACTTTTAAAGCCAACAGCACCTTTAACTTCAAGGTTTTTGAAAATTGATTTTTTGTTACTCACTGTCCTGCCCGCTCATCGACTAACCAAAGGGCCATGCAAATTTGAAGCAAATTTGCGAAAAAAAATTAGACTTTTTTTACTAACACTAAAAACTTGATACTTGGCATGTAGATACAGCTAGTCAAGCTGAATCCGAGAATAAAAAATTTGAAGTGAAATTACCACTCTAAAAGTTCCAAAATGGCGTCTGAAGTTGGCTAAAAATGCACTGAAATGTGTTACGCAGGCGAACACAGCGCCTTTACCGGCATCTTGCACTGTTGTTTTTTGCACTGTGCATGCTTTGAAAATCGGCTTAAAATTTGCATAGCCCTTTTTCCCAAAACAAAAAATGCAAAGGAGATTAATTATCTTTGAGTTTGTACTTAAAACTCACTTGAACAATAAAAATTTCGAGTTGAACGAGGAATTAAAATATTGAAAAGCACCCTAGAGTGAGATCACATTGTGAGTATCTCGAACCGATTTGAAACAGGCCAGAAAGAGGTTTAACCTGTGCTGGGCAGTGATAGCAGTGTTGGGCCATTAGAGTCCTCAGAGGGGGTCCTCCTGAGTAGACTGAAGAAAGGGTAGGGAAGACAGTGGTCACTGGAAGAGTGAGCTCACTCGCTCTCGAGCTGCCACTCAGATCACACTCCACTCGCTAGCTTGTCCTGTCCACTTCGTTTACATCTCAACTGACTCTGACTGCTTACCACTCTCCACCAGAATGTCCCTCTCCAAACTGAACCATCAGCCGAACCAGCAGCAGCAATGCCCACCACCACCCGAACTACCGGAACTCTGTCTGCTGGCTCTCTTCAGTCAGATGAGTCTGCTGGACCGGATCTATGTCCACCAGGTCTGCCCACAGTGGTACCACCGGGTGAGGGAGGTCAATCAGAGCACTGTCCGAACGGTCACCATAGTCGCCTCGGTTACGGAGTCACTCAATCAGGTCATTGGAGAGGAGGCCCCCACTGAGGAGTTCCTTAACAACCGGTGGGACGTCTTTGGCGCTCCTATTCGACTATTCTCCCCCTGGTTCGTCTGGTGACGACCACCACCACCAGTCCAGCCGACCACGGCCAGCAGGAGCCCTCCGCAGGAGTCTTCCCACTGCGTCGCCACCGCCTCACCGTCTGGAACTGCCTGCATTTTTTTGCCGCCGCCGCCGATGACCAGTCGCAAATGAACGCCGCCTGCGTCCGCCCGCTCATCTCCACCCTTCCTCAGCTGGCTGAGCTGGTCTTTGTGTACGGCATTGCCGACGGAAGAGCGCTCCGCTGCCTGGTGGAGATGCTGCAGGCGGAAGGAGGAGGGGGGAAGGAGCGTGGAAGGAGGAAGTGGCGAGCAGCGGACCACCTAACTCGACTCACCGTCGCGAATCGTGGACCGGCAGAGCTGGGTGTCGGTGATGAGGCGATACTGGGAGCGCTCTTCGCCGCCATCAACGGCCTGCCCGCGCTCCAGTACCTCTCCCTTCGCCGCCTTCCACTGCTGCCACCCGAGCTGCCCATACTGGCCCGACTTAAGGAGATCAGCATTGAAAATTCAGCCCGCTTCTCCGACAAGCTTCTGACGGCATTTGTGCGCTCACTTCAGCAGTACATTACCACTGCCACCACAGCTGCCTTCGGTGAGGTGGCTGGAGTTGAGCTTGTTCATTACCGCCCATTCACAGCTGCAGTGGCTCAATCTGCGAGAGACCGTGCCCGGCGTGCAGCTGATCAGCCTGGAGGTGTTTATCTGCGAAGTCTGTCACTATGAGCAGTTCTGGGACAGTTCAACGTCTTTGGCGTCTCGTAGCTGTCTTCGCGTCCAGCTGCAAGTGCTCATGGACTGCACCGGTTTTCCGGCTCAGCGCATCACCTGCTGCCACCACGGGCAGCAAGTGCCCGCTGAAGAGCTACTTGAAGAAGAGTAAGGCTTAAAGTACGGGGTAAAAAGTGTGTCGGCTGATTATTGTGATTGGTTTTGACTGCTAATTGCTAATTGCTTTGCAAATTGAAAAAACTGGTACTTAAAATGAGAAGACTTTTCCTACGCCACCAGATAGTGTGTACAGTGTACAGCAGCAGTACACAGCGGGGTAGAAATGAACATTTAATGGCCTATCTCCAGTGGACGGCAACATTCGATGGTGATGATGACCGTGGTGGTGGTGGTGATCATCAGGCAATCAGACAGCATACTCCGGAGTCGTCCTCCTGTCCCTCCTCCTCCTCACCATTACCACCACCACCGGAGGAGTCCCTGTTCTCTTGCTGCGGTTTTGGCTTCTTTTTTCGAGCGCTGCTGCTCTTTTTGCCACCTTTGGCTTTCGCTTTGGACTTGCCGCCGCCCACCACTTTGCTTGGCCTTTGTCTTCGTCTTCGTCTTGGTCCTGCTAGTCTTCGCCTTGGCCTTGCTCTTCTGCCCACCAGCCCCAGCGACCTTGGACGCCTGCTGAGGCTGCTGCTGAGGTTGCTGAGGTTGTTTTGGAGTTGAAGCCGATGCAGCAGCAGCAGCAGCGTCTTGCTTGGCCACCGCCTCCACCAGGACCGTCGGTGCGTCTGAAGGAAGTCGCTGATCACGCTGGGCTTTAGTCTTGCTCTGTGCTTTGGTGCTGTTCTTTGGCTGGTGTTTCATTTGCAGTTTGGCCTGCTTCGTCTGCTGATGCTTTGTTCCGCCCTTCACCTTTGGAGGCGTCGGCTCGGCGCAGAAAATGTGCGAGTAGTCTTGCGGTGCTGGTGAAGGTGAAGATGAAGTTTTTTCAATGTAAGAAATTCCAAAAGTAAACAAAGTCCTCACACTTACCGATGAGAGCAGTGGGCGCCTCTGATTCGGTGCCAGCGGCGGCCAGAGAGTCCGTCTGATTACCTCCTCTTCCTCCTCCTCCTTTGACCACCTTGGCCGACTCCTTTCCTCCCTTGCCCTTGGCGGCGTACAGGTGCTGGTAATCTGGGTGAGAAAAGCCATTTAGAACACTCATATTATGATGATGGAAATCAGAGCATTTCTATTTACCTTCAGGGGCGATAAGGGCCGTCGGCGCCGAAGAGTCAAATCCCTGGGCCATCGAGGCTCGGCTGTTGCTGTTGTCGGCGGCGGCGGCAACCACCACCTTCTTCTTCTTCTGTTTAGTCGATTTCGGCGGTGGTGGTGCCACGATCGCCACGTCATCACTGCCACCGGCCATCAACACTGTTGGATCGTCAGAGTGGAACTCCTTTACCGGCGTTTGAGAGGCTGTGACTGCTGGGACCGTCTTGATCGTCTGCTTCGGAGGGTGTTTACCGCCACCTGCAGTCCTCGAAGTAGAAAGACCACCACCACCACCAATACCACCGCCAGCAACAGCAGCAGCCTTGGAGCGAGCAGCAGCTCGAGAGCTCGAGTTTTGTGCAGCTTTGTTTTGATTCTGCTGCTGCTGCTGCTTCTGAGTGGAACTGTTTGCAGCAGCAGCACCAGCAGCAGCACTTGAGGAGGACTCTTCAGGAGTATGACGACGACCTTTGGCTGCCTGGGAATGGTGGGCTTGGTGGGGATGGTGGTGGTGGTGGTGATGACCTTGACCATGTCCTCCTCCATTACTGGGCGGTATCTTGGTGGCGCTCAGCTTGCTGCCAGTGCCCCAGATGTACTGGCCCTCGGTGACGGCCTTCGAGGTGAAGCTGCTGGGAATGCGCTTCGTTGGAGCCAGCTTTGCAGAGGAAGAGGAGGAAGAGGAGGAAGAGAAGGTAAGGATTTGCTGTTGCTGCTGCTGATAAAGATGATAAGCTGTTGAAGCTGTTGAGCAAAGTTGCTGTGTTGAGAACTGAATGGACCAGTAAACTGAATGAATCTGCTAAAATTAAAAACAAACGTTAGAAGTTATTTTAAAAGCAGCGAGCATTGTTGATTGATCGAGTTTTTCGAAATGAGTCTTGTTACCTTTGTTCTCGCTCGCCATTTCGAACTCCAGCTAAAACACGACGACAACTAAAACGAAGCGCCCTTCTTTTCGAAGCCTGATCTCGTTGTTCTCCAATCGGTTTTCAAAACAGTTGAGACTCACTTTCAACTCACCGACAGCTTCCGATCATCATCACAGCTGTTGTTGTTGACGAAGAAAGAGCAAACCTCACTGCCAAACTTGCCACCAAAACTCCCACGACCATGTCCAGCACCGACAGCATGCTCATCATCGTGGCCTCCACCACCACTTCTCCGTTTCCCTCCATCATCGTCAACTCCAGCGACCCCTTCTCCTTCTCCTCTTCTTCGCCTAATGAGAACACCAGCGTGGCTTTCCTCCAGCAGGACCACCACCTGCTCTGGCTGATCGTCCTCATCGTCTGCGTCGTCCTCTGCACCTTGCTGGGCTGTGCCTTTGGCTACCTTAAGGGCCACTACGTTGGACTGGAGGCAGGTGGAAGAGGAGGAGGAGGTAAAGAAGCAGCCAACACCTCTTTCGGCGGAGGCGGCGGCGGCTCGACCAGTTGTAGTGGCGGCGGCGGTGGAGGCGGTCAGCAAAGAAGTCGCCTGCTGAAGAGCTCCGCCGCCGCTGCTGCAGGAGGAGCAGCAGCAGCACTGAAGCAGCCAAAGTCAAAGACGCTTTCAGGTGGTGGTGGCGGTGGTAAGCAGCCAAAAGGTAAACAAACGGAAAGAGGAGGAGGAGAAGTAGGCGAAAATGGAAAGTTGATGAACTCTTCGGTGAAGATCACCACAAGCACTCATGATCAGCAGCAGCAGCAGCAGCAGACCGGTGAAAGGGAGCAGCAGCTGGGCGATCGCCGGCAAGGGCCAACTGCTGCAGTCGCTGCTCAGCAACCGATCTGGCGGTGGCGGAGGAGCCAAAACAAAGCAGACAGCTGCTGCTGCTGAAGAGTCGCCGCGTCCGCCTCGGATCAAGTGGGGCACTGCGGTTGTTGCACCGCCGGGGAAGGTGATCACCTCGTCTGCTGCCTGGTCCTGCTGGTCCTGGTGACACCACCACCACCACCACCTCAAAGACCTCAACAACCACAAAGAAGCCGACCACGACGACCACGACCACCGGCCTGGGCGTCATTCGCAGCGACGACTCGCTCGCCCTGTGTCGCTTCAAGACGGCCCGGGGTGCCTCCAATTCCTCTTCCACCAGTCAGCTGGGCTTCAAGTCAGAGGAGGACCTGGTCGCCTACAAGACGGCCGGAGACATCATTGGGGAGAATCCGGTTGCTGCGGCGGGAAAAACAATGCCACCTGAAGACCCGCAGCAGCAGCAGCACCGCAAGAGCAACGACTCGCTCAGTTCGCTGGCCTTCAAGACGGCGCCGGAGATGCCCTGATGACTGCTTCTTCCTCTCAAATGAAGTACAATAACAAAGTGTAGAAAAAGTGGAGTGTGGGTGTGTGTACCAAAAAGTAGAGCACAACTTCGCTTTACTGGCGCGCGTGGACTCCTAAACCTAAAAGTTGAAGTTGTGATATAAATTAAAAAGTTGTAAAAACAAAAGGTGAAAGTGTGTTTGCAATGAAAGTGAGAGAGAGTAGAGTAAAAACTGTTGTGGTGGTAGTAAATGAATGAGAATGAGCCTTGCTCTGCTCAAGCAAAGATATCGTCGTCGTCATCGTCCGTTTCCGGCGCAGAAGCATCGTCGTCGTCATCGTCGTCGTTTGAAGAAGCGGACGCGGCGCTCTTCACCGTCACCTCCGAGGAGTCTGAATCTGAATCGTAGTCAAACTTGTAGTTGACCTTCTTCCGGGCGCCACGAAGTTGCGGGCGGCGACCGGTGGCGAAAGCATCATCGGAGAACTGGACATCATCATCGTCAATACGCTGCTTCTTCGTGGTCGCCTAGAGAGAAGGAGGTTGAACAAAGTGTAAGTGTTAGTCTCGATTTGTAAACAAAAAAATACACAATAAAAATCGAATACCTTTGTTTTGAAGATAATACTATCTTCCTCTTCATCGTCGTCGCTTTCAAAATCCGCCGAAACTCGTTTTTTGGTTTTGGCGATTGCCTGAAATAAAAATGAAATTAGTAAATTGGCTGCACGCTGGTTGCAAACACTGCAAATTACCTTTTTAGCCTTTGGCACCTTCTTAGCCACCACCTTGGTTGGCGGTTTATCCTCCTCGCTATCGCTTTCGAGTTTAATAACATCTTTCGAAGAAGCCGGTGGTTTGCTGGAAGTTGAAGCGACAGGTGCGTTGGTACGATCAGCCGGCGGCTTAAAGCTCAGCGTCGTCTGTTTCAGCTTCATCTTCTGCGTAGTTGGCTTGCCAACCGGCAACACAACAGCCCCATTCTCCTTGTCAGTGTCCTCGTCTTCCGTTTTGGGCGAGAGAAGCTGAGTAATCTTTGGCTGCTTGCCATCCTCCTCCTTGCTGCCCTTGTCCTCCCTCTTGCGCTTGCTCGTCTTTTCAGTTTTGTCGGCCTTCTTTCGTTCCTTCTTCTC
Source organism: Tyrophagus putrescentiae (assembly GCA_024499935.1). Lineage (NCBI taxonomy): Eukaryota > Metazoa > Arthropoda > Arachnida > Sarcoptiformes > Acaridae > Tyrophagus > Tyrophagus putrescentiae. Next base: position 11,804,244 of record JAMZRA010000001.1, on the reverse strand, counting down.
CTTCGGCTGGTACTTCTCCAGGTCAACACTGGGCTGGACTCTCTCGCCCCGAGCAGGTGGGACGCCGGCGGCCGCCGCCGCTTGCAGTTTTGGAGCACCATCATCATCATCGTCGCCGCCCTTCTTCTTCTTCCCCTTGGTGGGCGGCTTCTTCTTCTTGCCGTCTGTAGCACCACCACCGTCGCCTTCCTTCTTCTCCTTCTTCTCCTTCTCCTCCGCCTCCTTCTTCTCCTTCGTCTCCACCTCGTCAAGTGTGGCGAGAAAGTCGTCGATGTCGGCTACCCAGAGCTGCGCCGGTGTGGTCTGCTGCAGTTTGGTCAGCTCGGCGTGCTTGTCGTCGCGCGTCTTGATCAGCTGCTCGGCGTGCTCCAGCAACATGCGCGCATCTGCAGCCCGAGGAGGTAGTTGAAGTCGCGGACACCCACCTCCTTCTTCTTCTCCTCCTCCTCGTTACTCTCCTCCTTCTCCTCCTCCTCCTCCTCTTCTGCGGAGTCTTCCTCTTCGGCATCATTCTCCTCCCCATCCTTCTTCTTCTTCTTCGTCTCGTCCTCCGGCGCGTACTGCCTCTTCCACGCCTTCACCGGGTCGCTGTCGTAGTTGCGCGCCATCAGCTGCCTGGTCAGCGCCGCCTCCTTCACCTTCTCCATCTTGATGATGCCGTCGTTCTTCTCCCTGATGAAGCGCACCTGGTTGTCGAGGAAGAGCGCCTCCGCCTGCAGCAGTCCCTCGTAGTAGCGCTTTCGCTCCTCGTACAGCTTCATTCGCACCGGGAAGAAGGCGTCGAAGATCTCCTTGGGACTGTCGAAGCGTCGCAGGCAGCCGTCGCCGTCAAAGAGCACCATCGAGGTGGTGCTGATCGTCGTCTGCAGCTTGAAGACCTTGTGAATGCCCTCGGCGACCACCTTCTGCAGATTCTCCGCCGTCATCTCCACGATGAAGTGCACCGTCACATCGGTGTAGTAGCTGCGCACGTCAGTGAGCAGGGGCGCGTTCTGGCCGTTCTGCGGGCTGAGCATCGGCTCGAGGACGGTGTCGCGGTACGGCTGCGTCCACTTGTGAATGGGCAGCTCGGTGATGTCGAAGCTGGTGCTGCTGCGCATCACCGCCTCCCCGGAGACGACGTACTTGTGGGGCTCCACCTGGGTGAAGGTGCCCTTGAAGCCCTTGTACCAGGGCTCCAAGGGCAGCAGCTCCTCGCCTCGCAGACGGCGCTTCACGTTCTCGGCCAGTACGCGCGGATCGTAGTTGGGAATTTTGGTGCTCCAGCCGGTGCCGATGCCCTCCGCGCCGTTCACCAGCACCATCGGAATGATGGGCACGTAGTACTCGGGCTCAATGCGCAGGTTGTCGTCGTAGAGGTACTTCATCAGCGGGTCGTCCTTCGCCGGGAAGATCTTCCGCGCCAGGGGCGACAGCATGGTGAAGATGTAACGCGCACTGGCGGCGTCCTTGCCGCCCGTCAGGCGCGTCCCAAACTGCCCGTTCGGCTTCAGCAGGTTGATGTTGTTGCTGCCCACAAAGTCCTGCGCCATGTTGACGATGGTCGCCTGGAGGGACACCTCGCCGTGGTGGTAGGCGCTCTTCTCGCCCACCGAGCCGGCCAGCTGCGCCACCTTCACCTCCTTCTTGTCGTTGCGCTTGAAGCAGGTGAAGATGACCTTTCGCTGGCCGGGCTTCAGGCCGTCCACCAGCGAGGGAATCGACCGCTCGTTGTCCATGTTGCTGAAGAGCACCAGCTCCTGGTTGACAAAGTCCTGGTAGGTGACGGCGCGGGTGTCCTTCCCGTAGAGGTACAGCTCGGGCAGGCCGAGCTCCCGGCGGCGTTTGCGCTCCTCCATGGCGCCGGTGAGCCACTCCTTGCGCTCCTCAATCATCTTCTTGCTGAAGGCCAACTTGACGTGGTGGTCGTCGTCGGCGCCGCCGTAGCGAAACGCAATTCGGTGGCGCGCGAGATCGGCAAAGTACTCCTTGCCTTCTGCAGACGTTGATGTTCCCAAACCTAGTACAGTAAAGAAAGCGTTAATAACTATAATAGAGCACCATCAATAATGACCACTTACCCTTGTAGTACTTTACGTCCCAGGTGTGATAGTTGGGCGTCGCCGCCTTCCACTCCTGAAACTCCGGCAAGCTGTAGAAAGCTTTCACCATGTTTTTGTTGCTCTTCTTCGTCACCTTGACGATCGGCGTGATAAACTCCTCGAGAAAGTTGAGCTTCAGCAGTGACGGCCAAAAGTGGTGGATAAAGTTGATCAGCAGCCCCTTGATGTGCGAGCCGTCCTGGTCCTGGTCAGTCATGATCATCAGCTTTCCGTACCGAAGGGACTTCAAGTCTTCCTCCGTCTCATAGACTTTCTTAAACTGCAGACCGAGAATCTTGATGATGTTGTTGATCTCTTTGTTCTCCATAATCTGCTTGTGGGTCGCCTCTCGAACGTTGAGCAGCTTGCCGCGCAGGGGAAAGACGCCGTAACGGTCGCGACCGTCTTTCCCGAGTCCAGAGAGTACGAGGGTTTTAGCCGAGTCTCCTTCGGTAAGGATGAGGGTGCACAGGTGAGAGTGGCCCTTTTTCCGGACCAAGTTAGCTTCCATGTACTTCTCAACTACAACACGACCCTTCTTGCCGCCTTTCTTCTTTAGGTCACTGTCCGCCTTGAACTTGGCCCACTCGCAAATGTTCTCCACTGCACCGATGCCGCCGAGAGCCTTGAGAAACTTTGGACTCACCGAGCACTTGCTGCCAAAGTTCTTCACCTGCAGCGTCATCGTCTCCTTGGTCTGCGAGTCAAAGGTAGGATTCTCGATGAGGCAGTTGACAAAGACCCAAATTTGGTTCTTGACGTGGTGAGGCTTCAAGCTGGCAGCCTGTTTGTTCAACTTCTTCTTAGTCAGGTCAGTGAGCTGGGAGACCACCGTCTCGACAAAGTGGTCCACGTGCTTTCCGCCGCGAGTGGTGGCAATGCTGTTGACAAAGCTGATTTGCTGAAAGCCCTTCTCGCTGGTTGCCACGGCCACCTCCCAACGGTCATTGACTACTTCGTGAGCGACTTTGAGAGCTCCACCGTCCTCGCCGCCTTCCTTGTTCAAAAACAGATTCACATAGTCCCTGAAGCAGGTCACGGGAAGCCTGTCGCCATTCAAAAAGACCTTCACACCTTTGCTGGTGGCTGCCACGTCGAAGGCTCGGCGAGAAAAGAGCGCCACTATGTCCTTGTCGAGGGTATCCATTTTAAACTTTGACAGGTCAGGCTTGAAGGTAACTCGCGTGAAATCTTCCCCAGATACACTGGTCACCTTTGCCTCGTGTGCCTTGCTCATGTTGTCAGTCCACACCTGAGAAAAGGCCTTCTTGAACTCCTTGCTGGAAGTCTCGACTTTGAACTTCGTGCTGAAGATGTTGCACAGCTTGGCACCGTAGCCGTTTCGGCCGCCGACTACCTTCTTCTCATCGTCGTTGTAGTTACTCGACGTCAAGAGGTGTCCGAAGATCATCGTTGGAACGAAAATTTTCTCATCTTTGTGCATTGTGACCGGTATTCCCTTGCCGTTGTTGTAGATGACAATTTCATTTTTCTCCCTGAAATAAAAGTGAAACTTGGTAAACGGATTCAAATAGATTGAATAACAAAAGCAGATTACTTACGCATTGATGTCGATTCGAAGCACATTCATCTTCTTGTCTCTCTGCTTGTTGTCAGCGGCATTGACGAGGATTTCATCGAAGATCTTGTAGAGTCCGGGAACGTAGGTGATCTCACGATTCACCATGTGTCCGTTGCCTTCAGAGTCAACATCCCACACCCACATAGGCTAGAAGAAGGAAAAGAAAAAGAAGTGTCAAATGATGACTTGGAAATAATAAAAGTCAAACAAACAAACATACCTTGGTCTCCTTCTCGATTGATCCAATGTACGAGTCAGGGCGCAGAAGAATGTGCTCCAGCTGACTTTTCTTCTGGTAAATCTGCTCAATCGCAGGGCCGCTTGAGGTGCTGGCCATGATGATGATGGTGGTGGTGGTGAACGGGTGCTAGGTGCTTCGAGGTTGGAAGGTTTGCAAATGGAGAAACAAATAAAAGACGATGATGACGATGACGATGATAAAAGCGATCGACCTGCTCGCGATGAGAGTGAAACGTCAACTGAACGAAATGAGACGCTCGGCCAGTGCTGAAATGCAAGCTCAGCAGAGCGAGCAGCGACAGCAGCCGCAGCTGTGCGACCCTTCACAGAGTACGTGCCAGGCGCTAGTCTGTTTTGTTTAAGACGTTTCAAAACTTCCAAGACTTAGAAACTTCAACTTCAGATTGTTGTTCTACTTTCCTCAGGAAAAATGGCTTCAAACGTGAAAGGCGTTCAGGGCGTCAGCCGGGTGGAGGAGCTCTCGCCGAAGGGCACGTCGTCGGTGGTGAAAGGCGGCGAGCAGGAGCTGCAGGGCGACCAAGAAGAGGAGAAGTGCTCCCAGAAGATAAGTGGTGATCACCAGTGGTGGTGGTGGTGGATCGGCGACCTTGGTGCTGAAGCTCTGCAGCCCTTTTAGAAGCAGATGGTCGAGGGAGAGGAGGGCCGGCCAGCTGGCCAGCTCCAGGAAGGTCCACCGTGAGGGCCGCCGATAGAAGCGAAGCAGTGCGAAGGCGAAGAGAACGACATTCGCCCAAAGGTGCAGGCGCCAGAGCAGGTAGAGGGTGAACTTTAGGGTGAAGAGAAGAAAAGAGAAGAGAATGGTGAAAAGGTCGTCATCGTTACCACCACCACCACCACCACCACCCCACTTACCACCTCAGTGCCACGAAGGTCAGAGGAGCTGAAGCTGAAGAATGGGAGGACTCCCGGCGGCTGAAGGAGGCGAGTGTACCCGGCGAGGAGGAGGAGCGCGAGGATGGCGCCCACCAGCAGGAAGGAGTGGCTGTTGTGGCGATCTCGAAGCGCCCGCGCCGCGTCCACCGTGTCTTCCCAGGTGTGGCCATTGTTGCGCACCAGAGGATGGTGAAAAGGAGGAGGTGATGGTAGTGGTGGTGATAGTAGAAATGTGCTATTGAAGTTGTTGTTGTTGGTGTTGTTATTGGTGACTTCGGCTTCAGCCTTAGCTTCTTGCTCTAACATTGTTTTCTTTTTTTGCAGACAACGACCACGATGATTATGATGATGAAGGGGACTGAAAGAAGCTCATTCAGCAGCAGCAACTTTGTGCTGTGCACAAAGTTTTGTGTTGAACTTCAGTTCGACTTTCACCACCGTCGAAGCAATCATCGTTATCAATATCACCACTACACAATCGACGAGAAAATATATAGAAAGAGAAAGATGGAATTGGAGAGATGGCCAATGGTGGCCTATGGTGTGCTGAAGAAAACATCTACATCTACTGTTTCTTCTTCCTCCTCCTTTTCTTCATCCTTGGCCAAATTCAAGGTCAGCCACCACTGATCACAGGTTTCAACTGGTACAACAACAGCAGTAGCAGCAGCTGTACATCTGCCGACTGGAGAAACTTCTGGAGCTCAAGCGTGCAAGGATCTCTCTCTCTCTCTCTCTCTCTCTCTCTCTCTCTCTCTCTCTCTCTCTCCTCTCTTTCTGTTCCAGGAACAATCACTCGAGCCTGGAAATCCCTTGCCACCTACGCTGTGCACGAAGCAGCGAAGCATTTCAAGTTCAGTTTGATTGCCCATTCCGCAAGAGACCCAGATTCCCAGGATCAGAAGAGGTTGCAGAATCTGCAGAGGGGATTAGAGCCAGGAGCATTCATGTCATCAAATTGAACCCCTGATTGAATATTTGTATTTTTCTCGTGGGAGGAAAAATCTGGTGCATTTAATTAGCAGACCAAGGTGATTCAGTGCGCAATCACAACCACCACCACTACTTCTACACTACACAGAGCCCTTTGTTTACAGATCAGCAGTTCTAAATGGTCCCAGTTGTGCCTGGAAGGGAAATATGAAACAGTCTTTGAACAGTCTTTTGAAGTTCTGCTAATGATGTCGACGACGACCATGACCATGACCACTACGTCCACCACCATCAGCCCACACACATCGAAGCTCTCGAGGACTGCTGGGCGCGGCAAAGAGAACAGGTCTTGCAGGAGAGCGCGCGAAGATGCGACGGCGAAGAAGAGCGCGTCACCCGCTCCAAAGCCGAAGCCTCGAGGACAAGGAAGTGGACGACCAAGGGCGTGGCCACCAGTAGAGGAGCGGCCATCGGAGGAAGAGGAGAGAAGAAGGCGGCGAAGGAAGGAGCGGCACCTTTTTCGAGCAACCTTCCGAGGGCAGAAGGGGCGAGGCGGGACGATGGCGATCAGTGGGACCAGGAGGGCAGGGCAGAAGTGGGTAAAGGAAGGGCTTTCTAGAGAACAGAAGAAGCAAAAGAAAGCGTTAGGAAAAAGAGAACACAGCTTTTTTTACCTCTGGGCATTGGAAGAAAGGCGCTCTTGAGGACTGGTCCGCCGATGGAAAGGTGCTGCCAGGTGGGGGAAGGGAATGGCGCCTAGAGAACGAAAGATGACTACGAAAGTTTGGTTCGCGCAGGGATTCGATTCGCAATCCTCGATTTGCTCTCGTCTTACCTCTGTACGCCAACTTGGAGACCCTTCGTTTGAGCCGCACCATCAAGCGCGACAGTCGAGAGCAGGCTGCTGTCCTGGTATTCTCAGAAGTATTGTGGGGTGGGGTAAGTACTCGCGAACGTATGGTTCAGAAGAAGGGGAGGAGGGAAAATCGAAGCATCTGGATGTTGGAAAGCGGCAAAGGTCGCTCGTGCATACGCTCGCCGATCCCCTTCTCCACGTTTTCCGAAAGGGAGAAGTGATGGGACCTTCGAAACTTCAAGACCAGTTCCTGAAGGAAAAGGTACACTGGAGGTGGTGGTGGTTAGGTCTCGTGATGTGAGTTCATGAAGTTGTCGAACGGAAAAGAGATGGCCGCAAGTTGGAAGAGAGTGAAATGTTGACGCTTCAGTGCGGTCATTAATAGCAGCAGCAGCAGTCTCTTCCTTTTCCGAGAGCTCGACTCGGTGGTCGAACACTTTGTAAACTTTTCATATAGCACTTTTCGAGACGAGGAGGAAAAAGTACGAAACGAACAACTCTTTTTCAGGGCAGTCAGAGTCAGAAAGGTTCTCTCTAGACCCAGTCTCGCCTTCCTGCGAAGAGGCACAGAGGGGGGGGCAGTCTTTGTCAAACAAATCTCTCTCCACAGTTGATCACCACCTCGACGATTAACTCAAAAGACCTGCCTTTCAAGATCGTTGGAGGACTCCGCTGCAGAAAGCCCTCTCTCCACTTTGTACTACTCACACTGTGTCGTCGGGCGGGGGGCCCAGCAATCCAGGGGCCTCCTGGACTGCAGCGAGGCATGGGCGTGCTCGGAAGAAGGTATCAAAAGGAGGAGCCGCTACAGCGTGTAACTGCCACACGCCGAGAGACGAGCGAGGGACGGAGAGCAGGCTTTGAGCCGAAGGCCCGTAATAAAAGTTGATGCAGATGGGATCATCATTTCCCCTATGAAGGTACCTTCAAAGAGATCGTTGGAGGAACTCTCCGCTGCAGAAATGGCCCCCTCCTCCTCCTTGATCACCACCTCCCACAGCTGCTGCTCCCGTCGGGCGAGGGCCCAGCCAATCCAGGGGTCCTCCCGTGGGACCTGCAGCGAGGCATGGGCGTGCTCTCGAAGAAGGTAACTCAAAAGGAGGAGGCCGTACAGCGTGGTAATGGCCAGCACGCCGTGAGGAGACGAGCGGAGAGACAGGAGAGCAGAGCTTGAGCCTGGAAGGCGGTAAATAAAGAAGATGAGATGGTGATCATCAGTTTCCTCCTTATCTTGAAGGTACTCAAAGACGGTCGACCAGAGGAGCAGGAGGAGGAGGGAGGTGACGGTGGTGATGCTCCCACTTAATGTCGGTGGTTTCGAGTGAAGGCGGCTGAGGGTGAGGAGCGAGAGGAGGAGGTGGCTGTACAGGGTGAGCGAGGTGCTGAGCAGGGCCCTCCAGGTGGTCAGAGTTTCCTGGTGGTAAACAAGTTGATAAGAGTTATCAGGAAAGTTAGGGTTAAAGTTGTAAAAGCTAACATCTATCTGGAAGCTCTGTCGCCAGTGGACGCTAATGTTCCAATATATTGGAACAGTGAGTTTTCAGAAAAAGTTTTTTTTGACAAAAATGAAAAAAATGAGAGAAAGACTTACGGTAAGTCACTTACCGGAGAACAGGGCGCAGTGCAAGGTAGATTTGAGATGGAAGAGGAGGAGGAGGATGTAACGTTTGTTGCGTATTGAACCACGATGTCAGCAGCTGATGTCGCAGCAGAAACGTTTGGCAAAGATGTCGATGGGGAGGATATTTTTCCTCCTTTTTCTGAATCTTCAGATGTTGTAGAGGCTCCAGCACAAAAGAGGCAGTTTGGCTCAAAGGCGAAGGCGTGCAGCAGCAGGAGAACGACGGTGCTCACAATGACGAGGACCTGGTGTGCCTGAAGAGAGAGTGGTCGTCGGCGGTGAGCGGGACGCTTTCTGTGGACGGCCTTCAGCAGGCGGCAGCGTTCTCGAAGAAACGCTCGTCGAGCTTTCAGCTCTTCTTTGCTTCTTTGAGGCTCAGGCCGAGCGTGACGATGATCATCTTCATCAGCAGCACCTTCAAAAGATCTTTTGGCGGTTTTTGAGAGGTGAAGATTTACTCTTCCTCTGCCGCCGTGTTCAACTTCCTCTTCGGCATCTCTGGCGATCAGACAGAGCTGGTCGAGGCAGCGAGCCGTGGAGAGGTAGATCAGCCCGTACAGCTCCTCGACGGTTCGGAAGAGGTAGGCGGGCAGGCGGCTGAGGTTGCAGCAGTCCAGTGGCGGATGCTGGGCGCCGAACGGTCGGCAACGGGCGGCCATTGGCTTGGTCAAATGGTAAACAATGTGCTCACTTTGATTAAATAGTTTGGAGCTGGTTTGGTTTGGCCGCACAAGAGATGAGAATGAGAATGAGAGAGGTGCAGGAACTGCAAACGGCAGCTCTGCCGATGATTTTAATAACCGGGCAAAAAATATGGTTTCCTTTTTCTTCTTCTTCTGCTGCTTAAACACTTCCACGCGCATGACTAGCCGGAAAATTCACAGAATGATTCTGAGAGCTTACAAGCTTCAAGAGGGGCAGAAACAAAATTGGCTTCCTGGCTTTTTTTGGGGGCTTTGCTCAGGTCAGGTCACCTCAGGTCAAGCAACAACCATTTTCTCTGTTTGTTAGACCACTAGTGAATCGTTTCCGGGGGTTTCTGTTTGCCGCAGCTGTCTAAGCCTGTCTGAAAAGGGAAACTTCTGGTAATTATTTGCTGTTGTTCATCATGACTCATCCCTCTATTCGTACAATTTGCCCAGAGCACCACAAAGCCCCTTTAGAGTCTATCTCGTCCAACCGCTAATACTTTAATTACAAAAAAATTAATATTGCCGAAATCTGAATCTGATTAGATCATATCACACAAACACAGGCATCATTTTAATTAACTTTGCAGTAAACAGAGGGATTAGGTAATTAGCAACCGCTGCGGTTTCCGGTAAAGTGGTCGAAAAATGAAAAGTTCATTAGCTATTTGTTTTCTCTCAAAATCATTTTGAAAAAAGTAAAATAAAAATGTAGAACCCAACTGTCCTAGCTCCTCCTTTCTTTCGCTTTCTAGCCAATAAAAGTAAAATGTCCAAAAGGAAAAGAAAAGAAAGGCAGAGTCAAAGGCGAGTGAAATGAGCACAGAGAGAAAGCGCCGGGCGCCATATAGAAAGCAAAGGCAAAGAGGGGAAAAGAATACAAAGTAACAAATCTCACAATAATAGAAATGGCTCTTGCTTCTCTTTGGTTAGCCACCAATGTAGAATATAGGAGTCCCTTTGTCTCTGCCCCGGAGTAATTCATTCAAATTCTTTATCTTTACAAAAATCAAGCTCATACCGGAAATTGCTTTTGACCTAATTCTTCAGCAATAAAAACTCCTTTTTCCTGAGGGCAGAGCCTTTACAGCTTAATTTTTTTGCTGATAAGCTTCTCACAAAAAATCTCCACCGGTAAATCCTCTCAGCTTTATTAAACGGGTAAAACAAACAAAGGGGTCGCAAATTGCGCAGTTGATCAAAATTGCAGTAGACCAAAACAAACAAAAAATTGTTTACTCACAACTAATCTCTCTACAAAAACCACTCTTTTATTAATCAACCAAAAACGAGAAAAAGAGGAGTCATTTTCTGCTACAAAAAAATGAGGCAAAAGAAGAACACAACACCAACAGCACAACACTAAAACAACTTAAACAAAACTTGACACTACAAAATTTTAGGCAAAGTCTTGATCGATCTTTTCCACCATCATCAGCCACTTCTTCTCTTCTCTTCAACTCCTCGGACTATCCATCGGCACGTATCCGCCTAGCTGGAGCGCCAGGTAGAGCAGCTCGTAGGCGATGATCACCACCAGAGAGGGAATGGCCGCCAGGTAGAGCAGGCCGAAGAAGAGGAAGTCCAGTGCCTGCTCCACGGCTTTTGGCTGACCACTTGCTTCCTTCTCAGACAGACCAAAAACTGGTCAACGAAACCGTAGGCGAGGACCGCCAGCACCGAGCCGAGGATGATCGTCTTCTGGAGCTGATAAGTAGTAAAGAAAAGATTAGGAAAAGAATACACAAAAAATCTTTAAATTTTCACCCAGGTAGCGTGAAATTCAATGCGGAGGAGGGCAGGGTTGAGGGAAAGCATCACTAGATCGACGATGATCAGCACCAGAATGAGGAGACAGGCGGTGCGAAACTGCAGGTCCTCGGCGTTGACCTGGTGGCCGCTGTAAGTGCTGCTGCTGCTGCTACTGCTCGATTGCTGTCCATCATCATCGCTAAAAGTACCACCACCACTGCTCATCGGTGGTGGTGGTGGTGATAATCCGCAGCTTGAAGAGGTGTTGGATAAAAGTGGAGAAGGTTTGCCTGACAAAAGCGGAGTTGAAGCTGGCAGCAGCGGAATCGACGGTGTTGTTGTTGAGGATGATGAAGATGAAGAGGACTGCGACGACGACGACGGCGACGAGTCAAGCAGTTGGTAATGCTCGTCGTCGTCCATTTTCTCAAGTGTTGTAAAGTGTTTTGCAGCCGTTTTTTATAGCAAAGACAACGATTTGGTTTTAGAGAGGGAACGAGCGACAAAATGACACTGCTGCTGCTGCTTCTGAAGCTTGGTCGCATCACTCTGGAGCGATTCTCTGTTGGATTTTCTCTCTCTCTCTCTCACTCACAATCTCGCCGGTTGCTGGAGAGAAATTAGTGCTGGAGAGAGATAACGATTTGCTGCTAATGCTGCTGCTAACGTGCAAAGTGGTGAGAAAGAAAAACAATAAGCTACTGTGCAAAAAAGTGAAAGTGAAAGTTGGTGATAACCACTACAACAGCATCAACCCGAGAAATTAGGCAACTGTTTTTTCTCCCTTAATGTCTCCAATGAGTTTGTTCAGTACTATTCAGTTCAAGCTAATTAATTGCAAAGAGTGAACTAAATGAAAAAGCGGCAAAAAGAGAGGCAGCTGACCAGTCGCCGGCTTTAATTCGCTAATGGACCTCGCAGTAGAACTACAAAACGAAAATGATGAGACTCAAGGGCTTTTCTTTGTTCTATTGTCTGGCCTCCTCAGCAGCTGTACAGCTGTAGTAAACACACACGTACAACCGGCAAAAAACAGCCATTTTCTGGGTGAAAAGAAAGCTGAAAATAAAAAAGACCAGTTTCAGTTTATTACGCAAAACATCTTTTTGTTGGCGCAAAATGAACAGAATTTTGTGTATGTGTTCATTTTCAGACATTCACCATTTTAATTTTAATTTTTGCTGATATCTTTTAAAAACAAAAAATATTCATTTTCATTTCCTGCAGCAACAAAACCTGTTATCATAAACCTAAAATCCCTCGCTCACTTGCACCAGCAAACTGCAACTGAGCACCGGCTGACCACCGGAAATGACTAAATCGGTGGCGGTGGTGGCGGTGGTCAGCCGCTCTGCTCTGCAGAGATAAACTGATTAGCGCGCAACCATTTTAGAGCAGCAGCAACAAAACTAGTACTACTACTATTTCAAGCACCAGCATCCTCCAAACAAGATAACAGCAAGAATAGTGCCATTGCCGAGAGAATTGTCACAGCAGCAACAACCAAACAGTGACATCCTCTTTTTGTGAGGTATAAAAGCCGACGGCCTGCTGACCACTACCATCATCATCATCCTCACAGTTCTCCAGTGAACAAACCAAACAACCAACGAACAGAACAAGCCATGAACCGCAACGCACTCTTCCTCTTTGCCCTGCTGCTGGTCATCGTCCTGGTGGTCGATGCTCAGTTTGGCGGCTTTGGCGGCGGCCTGGGCACCGCCTTTCGAGGCCTTCGCCGCTGGCGAGGCGGCGGTTACCGCCCACCGTACTGGCGCGGCGGCGGAGGCCGAGGCTTTGGTCGGGGGCGTCGCTGGGGCCGTAGGCGGGGATGGTTCGGCTAAGGAGGGCGATGAGGGTGATGAGGGTGATGAAGGTAAAGAAGATTATGAAGATGAAGAGGATGATGATGAAGATCAACAGTTGTCTTCAAACTCCCGCTCCAGACCTTCTTCCAGTTCACCACCCTCTGACACCTCTTACTTTGTCAACTTTAAGCTGCGCGTCATCTCCTAAGCTGATTGTTCACACACTCCTACTTTTGTTTGGCCATTTTTTTAAATTAATGCTTGTAAACCTCTCTTGCCTTTACCTTTTGTTTGCCTTTCCCTTTATTTTTTGCCAGTAAAATGAAGTTTTTTTCTTATTTAATTTTTCCTATGTTTTTGGCGAAATGCTTGACTTTGCTGGAAAAAAAATAATTTGGGACCCAGGTGAACTAGAACCATTTGACGATTCGATTATGCATCACATAAGCTGATTTTTCATTTCATAACACAGCTCTATGTAGATGCATTTCCGAACGTCACTTGGCGGAATCTTTTTGTCCTTGATGAATTTGGGTGCTTGATAGCATTATTAAATTATTGTTATGTTTCAAAAACATCTAATTAATCAAAGTTTTTTTTGTAAAAGAAAAGAGCAAAGTCTTTAAAGTTTTAATTGTTTTGCTTGCGGTGGTGGTGGTGGCGACCAGTGTCCTCAGCGCTCTCTGAAATCGAGATCAACCGTTCAGCTGCCGATTTATTTACCTCACTGTGAACAGTTTTGAGCCGATTTCAGGGAGAAAGAGGAGTTTTAGCAACAAAAAATACCGATAATAATAGATTATTTTTATGTAATGCAGTCTGCACTACATTTTTATTTATAGTCTAACCTCATGATTATTTGTACATAAAAGTAGTAGCAGTAGTTTCTGTAGAAAGAATGAAAAAAACTGTACATTTATTGATTTTTTGCCAAACACTCAACTTTCACGCTGTGTCTCACGTTGCTGCTGCTGCTGGCACACAAACACGCAAAATTCAATGCTACACAATGTTGGGCTTGCTAGCCTAAACGTACAATTTTAGACAGTAGCTATTCAATTAGCAAGTCAGCGCCAGTACAGAAAGAAAAATAGAGCAATTTTCACCAAAACAAAACAAAGTACATTCAGAAAAATCAAAGTCAGAAATAAAAAACTGAAAACACAAAAAATTATAAATCGGTTTAAAAAGTAAAGTACAGTTATAGTTGACAAAAAAGTAATTAACAAAAAAGAGAAATTTGTTAATAAAATGATGGCTGCGAGGGAGGCGGCGGCGGCGCCTTTCCATAGCACAGACTAGGCCCAGAGTGAGCTTCCACCGGCTCGGTGAGCAGCTCCAGCACGACGGCGCCGAGGACCACCGGCAGCACTGGGAGGTGGCGAAAAGTCTTCAGAAAATATAAAATTTTAAAAGTTTTTTCCTTTTTTCACCTTCATCTCCCACCCCTTACCCTTTGCATATGGAGCCACCAAACGGGCAGTGGTCGAAGGCGGCGATCCTCGCCCCCAGGTCTCCTCCGACCTCCTTGAATTGCCCCATCATGAACTGCATCATCAACAGCATTATTTCTGGCACCATTTCTTCTCGGCCCTCTAAGAGCCTCTAAGAGCCAGGTGAGCAGGACCCGTCGCCAGCGGCCAGCAGCCAAGTTGTTGCCGCAGCCGCAACCGCAGCAGCACGCCAAGTGGAGGAGATGAGGCGCAGGAGGCGGAGGGCGAAGAGGACGTAGAGTGCGGTCTCGAGGGACCGTCCCGCGAGCGTGGCCACCCGGTAGCGCCAGCGGGCCTGGGCGAGCATCACCTCGCAGTCGTTGTACGTCCAGATGCGGTAGAACTGCGCCTCAAAGGCGTCCGGCGCCTGCTCCAGATTGGCGAACATAGCTTTTTCAGGTTCACAGGTTCTCTTCACTACTGTAGAGGACGTTTTCTGCTTTTTGCTAATGCTAGCGCGTTAGGATGTCATTCAGAAGAAATTCTTCAGCTCAGAAGGAGTTTCAGGAGCACTTTTTCCTTCTACGAGATTACGAGCAGTGCTTTGCTGTGTGCTGTGCTTGCGAATGAAGGGCAACTGGAAAAAGTTGCCTTCAAAAACAGTTGTTTTCTTTTGCTGCTGCTGGTGTTGAGCAAATGAGTGAGTGAGTGTGAGTGAGTGAGTCGCCCTGGCGCCCACACACACTCTCATTCAGTTCAGTTCAGACGACGGCCACAGTACTACTTCTAGTGATCGACCGCTGCCTTTCGGTTGCTTTGGCTGCTGCTGCTGTTGCTGTTGCGACACTTTTCAGCTCCACTTCTTCTTCTCCTTTTCTTTCTCTTTTTTCTTTCTTCCCTGACTTTACTTTTTCTTCTCACCACCGAGAGAGAGAGGCTTCTCGATCGATCGCCCAAACTGGTGGCCAAAAAATTCAAGTGGTGGTGGTGGCGGCAGTGTAATAGCCAAAAGCACTGCAGTGAAGTGCTCAGACCGTTTTGGGCACCGTTTGCTTGAAAATCTTGAAAGTCTTGTGCGAGTCTGCAAAGGACAGACAGCAGACGACACACAGCGACTTTCAGAGAGTTATATAGCCCCCAAAACTGCCAAAACACAACTCTGTCAGCCAGACTACTTAGCTAATTAAATTAAAACTTTTTTATTAATTTTAAAGAGAGAGGAGAGAGAGAGAGACAAAAATCATCAAAGAGAAAAGAGAAGGGGAGAGAAAAAGAGTGAGAATGAAAACAAGAACAGTAATGGGAAAGTGTGCTACACAAACTAAAATGAATAAATGTCATTTTCTAAACTAAAAATCCCCTCTAACTACTGCAAAAGTATCGGTAAGCGGCGACGCCCAGAAGGAGCGTGTAGAGCCAGAGGATGGCGCCCGCCAGCTGGCGCAGCTCTTTGGGACAAATTGGGGCGCCTCTCTTGAGTCCCAGCAGCAGCGAGCTGAAGATCAGTGTGTTGAAAGCCGGCGGCACCCGGCGGAACAAATCGCCCTTTCTGACCTCCTTTCGCCGACCACTGCGACATCGACTTGGTCTTCGGCCCGAGCTGAAGAAGGTAGTGCATCCCTTGCTAGCATTTTTGGCCATAATTATGGCAGTTGAGTTATTTGAGAAATGAGAGAGCGCTCTTTGTGCATTGATTGAAGCTGCATCAGGTCTGGCTTTTATATACCCCGGCTATTTTTTTGCTATTGCGCTATTTGTTTTAGCGTCTGCTGATAGAAGAGTTTTGCCAACGGGGAAATTGAATCGACAAGAAATTACTGGAAAAATCAAGCAAATAAAAAAGAAAAAGAGCTTACAAGCTTATTTGCGCATTGCTTCAGCATCAGAATCAGGCAGAACTAATTAAAAGCCCGGAAAACTGATGATTTTTAGACAACAGTTTTTGAGAGAGAGAATACATAAATTACTAAAGTGTGTGTGAGTGTCGGTGGATTACAAAGCAACAACGCCCTAAGGGAATAGTAGCACACTCAATTAAAAATTCAAATCTTCCCAAATTGAAAAGGGAAAGTGAGAGAAAGCGGAAAGTCACCGGAGTGAACAACAAGCAAAGGGGCTTAAAGTGAATTCAGAGGCAACTGCGCTGTGCTGACACTAAAAGTGCCGTGCTTAAACTTGCGCTCTCTCTCTCTCATTTTAATTAAATTAAGCTAATAAGAGTAATTAAAAGGAGAAAAGCTCATGCTCCCTCTCTCGATAGAGAGAATGAAAAGTGCCGGGCGCCGTTGGTGAACACTGCTCACCAATTAAAAAGTGGTGGTGTTGTCCACACATCGCTAATCTCAACACAAAATCAATTAACCGGGAATTATACTGCTGGGCAGCTTAGCAGCCAAGATAAACTACATACAGATTCTACCGAGATGAGTCATCAAAGATGTTCCTCCTCATTTTCTTCCTCTTCCTCAGCAGCAGCATCAGCCCTAAGCAGCCGTTGTCGGCATCGGCGGAGCAGGCGGCACCGGCCCCTGCACCGTCGGTGGCTGACCGCCAGCAGGTACAGCGCCTGCATGATCTGCCAGAGGGCGGTGACGCCGTAGAGGGTGGCGTAGTGCAGGCGGAGGGAGGGCTCGCCGAAGAGCACCAGCATGGGCAGGTAGAGGGCGATGTCCACGAGGAGGGTGGTCATCGTCGACAGGTAGAGGACGACCGTGCTGAAGTAGAGCAGGGGGTGATGAGGAGGTGGTGGTGACCGCCGCCGCTGCCACCGCCGCCGTCGTCCCCAATCGTTGTGGCCACAAAGGGCAACGCCATCGTCAGGAGGAGGCTGAAGAGGACGAGCAGCAGGAAGTTGGTGAGGGACATCTAAAGAAAGAGAGACAGGACAGACAGAACAGAAAGAGGGAAAGAGAAACGGTTCTATTTCTCGGAGCAGTTCTATCTTTCTACTTCAAAGGGTAAACACACACACTACAAGTACAAGTCAAGTCCTCAAAGAAGCTAAAATGGAAAAAAGAGCACCTACCTCAAGCGTCTCCGTGCGGAAGGGGACCACCCGGCCGTCCAGGTAGCCGACCGGTCGGGGCTGCAGTTCTTCAGAAAGTGCCGAAAGATGGCCGCCTCACAGGCGTTCTTCTTTCGGAGTGGTGGTGAACTTCCTTCCTCCTGGTGGTGGTGGTCTTCGACACACAGCGGCCAGCCGAGGCAGTAGGCGACGTTCATCGCCCCCAGTGCCACCACCTGGAGGACCAGCAGGCCGAGCACCATCAGGCAGATCACCTCGTGGAAGGCGGGACTGTCGACGAAGCGGGCTAGCTGCCGCTTCAGCCCTCGGCCGAGCGTCACCAGCTGAGCTGCTGTGGTGCTGAAGAAGTTGCGAGACGACGTAATGGCCAGTGGCCACCGATTAGCAGAAAAAGGTAACTTTGATCGTTTCGATTGTTGTTGATGGTCTCTTCTCTTGCGTTTGTATTGTTCAGGTGAAGGACTGCCAAAGAGGGGCTGAGCTGCTTTGGGATAATGTTGTTGTTGTTGTTGTGATTGTTGTCCGATGAGCTGGGATAGAAACCAGCGGAGATGGTTGCTTTCACGATGGTAGTGTTGGTGTGTGGTGGTGGTGGTGATTGTCTCCTGGTCCTGGCCATTGAACACGTTAATGTCCTCAGCCATTGTCGATGAAATTGCTGTTGTTGTTGCTGCTGCTTGACTGCAGTTGTTGCTGGAGTTCTCCTCCAGCGGAGTGTTCAACTGTTCGGCCATGACTTTTGAACAAAAAGCAGGCACAAAAACAAAGTTTTACAAGAGACTTTGAAAAAGAAGAAGTCGATGAAATGTTGAAGAGATTGACGAGCTGAATAGCTGGCGAGTGTCAGCGAGAAAGTGATTGAAAGTGGAAAAACTTTTAGCAGCAGCAGCAGCGGCGGCAGAAATCGAAGCCCAATTCAAGATAATGGCCAAGCGGGGGGCTATATAGCCCAGATCTGTAATCGGAAGAAAACTGTCCGGCAGAGGCTCAAAAGTTTAGTCAGTAAAAGAGTCTTTGGCGATTGGCTAGCAGAGTGTCTGGACCACTCCTTCCCATTCTCTCTCTTTCTCAGCTAAGTCCAAAGTTCTCATCATTAAATTCTTCCGATTAATCGCCAAAAGTTTGGTCATCTCTTGTGAACACCGGTGTACTAATTGCCTCTGATTTGTTTGCGGCGACTTTTCGCTGCCGCTGCTGCTGTGGTGCTGGGGGTTCTGTCTGTGCAGTCGCTAATCGGCTTTAGAATTGGTGTTGGTGGTGTCAGGTGAATTTGCATTGAAAAGGCTTAAAAGCTTTGGGCTCTGCTGCTGCTGTGGCTGACAGCTTGAAGCACAAAAAACAGGTAAGCTTGGTCAGAGCAATCTTTGGTAAGCACTCCTCTCTACAAACCAACAGAAAAGTTTGCGAAAAAAGGATCAAACTTTATGATCCCTTGCCACCGTCAGGCTGCAGAAAGCGGTACTCGGAGACGGACTTGACGGTGTGCACCGACTTGAGAAACTGCCGGTAGAAGGAGAGGCTGGCCCGTCCCAGTTCGCTCTCCTTCGCCACGACGGCGCTCTTCGACTTGGACGGGCCACCACTTTTGCCGCCTCGCTGCTTTGACTTGCTCCTGCTTTTGAGCGCCTTTCGGGTGCTCGCCCGTGCCGAGGTCTGCTTGCTGCGAGAGTGTCGCGAGGCGGAGGGCGGCGCCGTTTTGCCCTTCCCAAAGGACCGTTTCTTTGTTGTTCCTCGACCACTGGACCGCTTGGAGCTTGATCGGCGTCCGCGTTTTCCTTTGGCCCTTTTGCCGCCAGCACTAGCTCCGCTGGCGGGAAAACGATCGCTGGGACCGCCGTGAAACTGCTTGATCTCCTCGTTGAGAAAAATGACGCCCATGGAGTGCTTCGGCTGGAAGGCGCCCAGCTTCCCCTGCTTGGT
This sequence comes from Tyrophagus putrescentiae, assembly GCA_024499935.1. Taxonomy (NCBI): domain Eukaryota; kingdom Metazoa; phylum Arthropoda; class Arachnida; order Sarcoptiformes; family Acaridae; genus Tyrophagus; species Tyrophagus putrescentiae. The sequence goes on along the minus strand of JAMZRA010000001.1, from coordinate 11,785,410 downwards.
CGTCTTCTGCAGCTTCTGCTTGGCGGAGAGCGCCGAGCCATCGGACTGGCCGTCGGTGATGGGCATGCAGAAGCAGAGGTAGACGATGGCGAGCAGGCCAAGGAGGACCGTCACGAGGAAGAGGGTCATGAAGATGGGCAGAAAGAGGCCGACGCCGGCCTTGCCGTGCTTGTGGTGGTGTCCAGCAGCGGTGGTGCCATTGTCATCAGTGTCTGGGTCTGAGGTGTCGGCGGCGACCGAGTCGGAGTCAGCGAGGGTGAAACTAAAGTGGTGATAGTGAAGGATGAGGGTGAAGAGGAGGCAACAGTTGGGTAAAAGAGGTGATGGCCAAGTAGTGGGGATGGTAAGGATGATGGTGATGGGAACAATGAGAAGAAGATGATGATGATGATAGCAGTGGTGGTGGTGGCATTTTAGAAATGAAGGTGAAAAGTGAAAAAGTTGACGTTTTATGCTTTGAATCGATGAGTTCGAAAAGGAGGCGATTTTAAAATGTGAAAAATTCCTTTTGTTTTGATCTCGATTTCACCAGTCGCTGCCTTTCACAAATGACGAACGCAGTGTTCAGAAAAAAAGTGATCTTTCTCTTGAAGTGGCACATTTGCTCTCTTCTACCAGCGTGTTTCCGCTTTTGTTCCAGTTCTGAGAGAGCGTGGCGGTGATCTCTACGCCCGTCTGTCCACTGGGAAAAATACTCAGATTGCAGCCATCAGACAAGAGTATTCGAAATTTTGAAACGCCAATTTGACAACAAATCAGTCCATGACGTTGCCAATTTTTGCACAGAGGTTTCGTTTATTTATTAAACCGACAGCGCGCTAGTAGACCCCCCCCGTCTTTCGAGATGGGAAACAAAGGCTCTAGTTTCCGCTTTTGTGCAGTGTTGTGAGAGAGCTTTGTTCTGGTGAAATCTTCTGACGCCCTTTCATCGATTCCATCAAGTCGCAAAAGATACTCCAAGATGGTGCCTGCCATCAGCACCAAAGACTACGCGGTGGGCGATTTAATTTTCTCTGAAATGCCTTTTGTGAAGGTGCTGAACAATGACGTCAAGTCCAAGTACTGTGACAATTGTCTTTGCCAAAGGTTTGTCGAGTTTCTACTTTGATTGTCGATTGCTAACCTTTTGTCTGTGGCGTTTTCCCCTCTTTAGCAGCAGAACTGTCACACTGAAGAAATGCACAGCCTGCATGAACATGCACTACTGTTCTAAGTCTTGCCAGAAAGAAGGTAAAAGCTTCTAAATTGCAAGCAAAGATTTTTCAATGTTTACAATCTCAATTTTTTAGATTGGAAGGGTGGGCACAAGTACGAGTGCGAACTTTACAAGCACCATTACAACTCTAGTCTGGGCAAATACCATAACACTCGACTTTTTCTTCGCCTTCTCTTTCTGCTGAAGAACAAGAAAGAACTGGCCTCTCGAAAAATCAATCTTCAGTACGATGAATCGGTGAAAATATCGTTCAATGATTTGGTTAAGATGACAACATCTAATCTAGGAATGAAACAGGAATTCGTTTCTACTCTTAAAATCTTTGACTGTTACGACATTGAGGATTTTGATTGTGTTCCGGTGTTTGAGTATTTTCGCCAGCACTTTCACAATTTAGTTTATGTTTTTTCCGAGTACGGCCAAGTCGCCAGCGGCAACTACATGAGTCCATCGGTGTTCGGTCACTCGTGTTTTCCCAATGCTACTCGAACGTTCAACGGCTGCCGACTGGATATTCGAGCCATTAAGGAAATTAAAAAGGGCGAGCCAATCACCGTCAGCATAACTCGAGTGGACAAAAGTCGAAAAAAGCGGCATTCATACCTGGAATACAATTACCTCATTGACTGCAAGTGTGAGCGTTGCACTAGCAATTTCGATGAAGGTAATCACCCCATTTACAACTTTAAAATGACCATTTTAAACTTACTACTTTTACTCTTAGAATTCGACTACGCCAACAAGGAACGACTGGAGCTGGAGATGAGCAAGGCGGAGCACACTGATCAGTGGGACAAGGCGTTTCAGATAGGCAAAAAGTTGATTCCACTGTACAAGCACCTGGGCGGCTACGACACCTCCGTCTCCTGGCATCTGATGCGAATGGCTGAACTGTATGAAAAGATTCAAATTTTGAAGCTGGGCACCGTTGTCGGCGACGTTCTCGAGGACACTGTCAAGCACGTCAAGGTGACGCACGGAGTAGACCACCGGTTCTACAAAAAGTATCTTCAACTCCTTGAAGAGTCTAAAAGAGAAACTAAGAAATAGTCCGGTCAAGGAGCTGCTTAAAGAGAGGAGGAAATTGTAGAGGCGGCCCTTTTTAACATGCTTTCTAAGTTCTCCCTTCAGTTCAAGTAATCCGCCGCCGAGTCTCAGCGCGTGCAGTGCTTTTAAACCAGCACACTTTTATTTTCATTTTCCAATACTACGATTTAATATCAATTCAATCAGTTAATGTTTACTCCCTCTTCATTTTAGAAATAGATGGGAAGTGTAATTAAAGTTTTATGCTTTGAATCGATGAGTTTGAAAAAAGAGGTGATTTCATGGGAAAAATTGTTGATTTGCTTTGATCTCGATTTCAAGTCGCCCCTTTCACAAATGACGAGCGCAGTATTCAGAAAAAAGTACACTTTCACTTGAAGTGGCACATTTGCTCGCTTCTACCAGCGTGTTTCCGCTTTTGTGCAGTGTTGTGAGAGAGCTTTGTTCTGGTGAAATCTTCTGACGCCCTTTCATCGTTTCCTTCAAGTCGCAAAAGATACTTCAAGATGGTGCCTGCCATCAGCACCAAAGACTACGCGGTAGGCGATTTAATCTGCTCTGAAATGCCTTTTGTAAAGGTAGTTGCAAAGGAAGCCAAATCCAAGTACTGTGACAATTGTCTTTGCCAAAGGTTTGTCGAGTTTCAACTTTGATTATTAGCTTCTAATCTTGTGGTTTCTTCTGTTTTCCCCCTTTTATCAGCAAAATTGTCTCACTAATGAAGTGCGCGACCTGCATGAACATGCACTACTGTTCTAAGTCTTGTCAGATAGAAGGTACGAGTTTCTAAATTGTAAGCAAAGATTTTTCAATGTTTGCAATTTTCATCTTTTAGATTGGAAGGCTGGCCACAAGTATGAGTGCAAACTCTACAAGCTCCATTACAACTCTTATCTACAATACAACAACATTCGACAACTTCTTCGCCTTCTCTTTCTGCTGAAGAACCAGAAAGAACTGGCCTCTCGAAAGGTTAATCTTCAGTATGATGAATCGGTTGAAAAATCGTTTGATGATTTGGAAAAGGTGGGATCATCTATGGGAATGGAACTGGAACTCAGCGGTATTCTCGAAATGTTTGACAGCTGGGGCATTGAGGATTTTGATTTTGCAACTGTGCGAGAGTATTTTTGCAAGAAAAGTCAAAATTCACTTTCAGTGTTTTTGAAGTTCGACTGTGTCGCCTACGGCATCTACATGAGTCCATCGGTGTTCGGTCACTCGTGTGCTCCCAATGCTACTCGATCGTTCAACGGCTGCCGACTGGACATTCGAGCCATCAAGGAAATTAAAAAGGGCGAGCCAATCACCGTTAGCTTCGCTCGAGTGGACATGAATCGACAAGAGCGCCATTCGTATCTGGAAGACATGTTCGTCATTGACTGCAAGTGTGAACGCTGCACCAGCGATTTCGACCGAAGTAAGATCACCATCTAAAACCTCTAAAAGATCTTTTAAAGCTTACTACTTTCACTCTTAGAATTCGACTACGCCTCCATGGAACGACTGGAGTTGGAGATGAACATGGCGGAGCACATTCATCATCAGGTGGAAAAAGCGTTTCATGCTGGAAAAAAGCTGACTCCACTATACAAGCACCTGGGCGGCTACGACATCACCGTCTCCTGGCATCTGATGCGAATGGCAGAACTCTACCGAAAGATGCCCAATGTGGCACAGGACGGCGGTGTCGGCGACGTTCTCCAAGACACCGTCAAGCACGTCAAAGTGACGCACGGAGTGGACCATCCGCTCTACAAAGGTATCTCCAGCTCCTGGAAGAGTATCAAGAGTCTAAAGGAGAAGCTAAGAAACCGCCCGGTCAAGGAGCTGTTCTCCAAGAGAAGGGAACTGATGAGACGGCCATTTTTAACATGTTTTCTAATCTCTCCCTTCAGTTCAAGTAGGCCGCCGCCGAGTCGTGACGCCTGCTGTGCTTTTAAACCAAAACATTTTTATTTTCATTTTCCACTACTATGATTTAATGTCAATTTTATCAGATAATGTTTACTCCCTCATCAACAAAAAGCTATAGCTTTTTGACAATAAAATGCTAAGCAGAGTTGTAGTAGGGTGTACTTTTGAATCAAGTCTTGATCTGCTCAATCGGTGCAGCTCGTCTTCTCGGCGAGGCCTTCTCAGATTCTCGAGTCTCCGCCTTTCACAAAGGACGAACGCAGTGTTCAGAAAAAAATGCTCTTTTTCTTGAAGTGGCATGTTTGCATTTATAGCGTGTTTCCGCTTTTGTACAGTGTTGCGAGCGAGCTGTTCTGGTGAAATCTTCTCACGCCCTTTCATCGATTTCATCAAGTCTTAGTCAAAGATACTTCAAGATGGTGCCTGCCATTAGTACCAAAGACTACGCGGTGGGCGATCTAATTTGCTCTGAAATGCCATTTGTAAACTTGCTTCATGAGGATGCCAAGTCCAAGTACTGTGACAATTGTCTTTGCAAAAGGTTTGTCAAGTTTCTACTTTGATTGTCGATTGCTAACCTTTTGTCTGTTGCGTTTTCCCCTCTTTAGCAGCAAAACTGTCACACTGAAGAAGTGTAGGGCCTGCATGAACATGCACTACTGTTCTAAGTCTTGTCAGAAAGAAGGTAAAAGCTTCTAAATTGTAAGAAAAAAATTTTTCAATGTATGCAATTTTATCTTTTAGATTGGAAGAGTGGCCACAAGTACGAGTGCAAATTTTATAAGAGCAATTACAACCCCAATCTGTTAAACGATGTCCCTAGAACTTTTCTTCGCCTTTACCTTCTGAAAAACCAGAAAGATCTGGCCTCTCGAAAGGTCAAACTTCAGTACGATTTGGTAGAAAATCGTTTGATTTAAAATT
>JAMZRA010000001.1:11754114-11772383 GCA_024499935.1 Tyrophagus putrescentiae | reverse complement strand
ACTTTGGGTGCCGGAGCTGAAAATGATGATGGTGCTCAGCAGGTCGAGCCGCAGCGGCAGCAGCAGCAACACTCATCTAGATGATCGACCCCTCTCACCTTCCATCTTCTCCTCCTGATGATGCCAATGAGCCTGATCTCCTAGCTTTTTTAGATACATTTGACTTTTCCGACTTGCCGATTGAGGATGATGGACAGAATGATGCAGAGGAGCAGCAACAGCAGCCCCCAGAGCCGCCTCCATTTAAAAATGCAGTGGTTGAAAAGAGCAGCAGCAACAGCAGCATTCTTATCAAGATCAGCCTCACCCACTTCTTCCACCTCCACCACCTTCTGATGATGATGATGCGGAGCTCTTTTTAGATGATGATCACCAGCTGGCACCTCCGGTCTCTGCAGCTCCTCTTCCTGCAGGTCCCAATCATAACGCCCAGGCACTAAAGTGGGACGACGGATACCTGTACAATCGTCAGTTCTCTCCGGAAACGGTGGCCTCTGTCCAGGACCCCTTTGCCCGCTTGTCCGAGAAGATGAACGCCCATCCGCAGGCATACGTAAACGCCATGCTCTTTCCGCACTTTTACCGCCAGCTGGCCGACTGCACCACCGGCGGAGAAGATGGCGAGGAGCAGCAGAAGCAAGACTGCACCGACCTGCTCGTCTTCCTCCAGGACCTCGGCCTGCTGCCCCAGTGGTACCACCAAAACTCCCGGGCCATTGGCCCTAATGATCGATGGCTCAAGCTGGAGCGAGACTGGCTGACCTTCTACCACGCCCACCCTGAGGACAGCAGGCGATGGTGGAGGATCACCCGGTTGAGGTGTCCCCGGATCGGCTTCCGCTGCTAAACGATCCACTGCACTTGGAAGAGCACCTGCAGATGCTGCCCGATGATGGTGCCACGGTCAGCTACAGCAGTCTGATGGAGGAGTTTATGCGCTACGAGAAGGTGTACGCTACCAAGACAAGTCTAGAGAAAAAAAGAAATGCTTTTTATGATAGGTCTGCAAAGTCGAGGAATCGCCTGCTGAAGCTGCGCGCCATCTTTCTGTTGGCGGTGGGCGAGGACTTTGAGGTCCCGGAGGGCGTTGAAAATACTGCTGGTGAACATCAGGTCGAACCGCAACAACAGCAGCAACAGCCTGATGATGATGATGAGCCTGATCTCCTACGTATTTTGAATTCATATGACCTTGCCGACTTGCCGAGCGAGGATGATGATGATTATGCAGAGCTCTTTTGGGATGATCACCAGCTGAAACCGATTCCTCCTGATTCCATTCCTAATCCCCAGCAGGTGCCATGGGATGACGAGTACCTGCGTGGACGACCCATCCCTGAAACGTTGGCCGCCGTGGTAGGCCCTTTTGCCCTCTTGTCCAAGAAAATGAACACCTACCCGCAGGCATACGTAAACGCCATGCTCTTTCCTACCTTTTTCCGTCAGCTGGCCGACTGCACCACCGGAGAAAACGGTGAAGAAGAAGAAGAGCAGCAGCACCTGACGGAAACCTGCGGCGATCTGCTCACTTTCCTCGAGGACCTCGACCTGCTGCCCGAACGGTACCATCGAAACTTCCGAGCATTCCGTAGTCCATTTGAAGTACAGTGGCGAAACCTGAATGAGCACTGGCTAGCCTATTATCGCGCCCATCTTCAGGAACATCTGCAGATGGAGGAGGACCACCCGGTGCAGGTGCCCCCGGTGCTGGTGCCCCTTCTCATGACCCACTGCACCTGAGAGACCACCTGGTGCGGCTGCCTCATGAGGGCGGTGCCAGGACCGTCAGCTCTCGCCATCTGATGGATGAGTTTATGCGCTACCAGGCGGTGTACGCTACAAAAACGCAACAAAACCGACAGTGGTTAGCGTTCTACCGCAATAGCGTACAGACTTTCAAGCGCCTGCTGAAGCTGAGGGCCATCTTCCTGCTGATGGCGGGCGAGGACTTTGAGGTGCCGGAGGGCGCTGAAAATGATGATTCAGAGCAAATCGAGCAGCCACTGCAGTGGGAGGACAACTACCTGCGTGGACCACGCAAACTCACCCCAGAAACGGTGGCCGCCGTGGAGGGCCCTTTTGCCCTCCTGTCCAAAAGATGAATGCCTACCGCTGGCCTAGTAAACGCATGATCTTTCCGCCCTTTTTCCTTCAATTGGAAGACTGCAGCACCAGAAAAAACACTGAAGAAGAGGAGGTGGAGTTTTGCAGTGAGCTGCTCACCTTTCTCCAGAACCTTGGCCTGCTGCCTCGGAAGTACCACCGAAAACTCCGCATCCGTTCCCCTGACGAAGCGTGGTCTGAGCTGGAGTGGGACTGGCTGGGCTTTCACGCCACCACACCGACTGAGGTGGAAGACCACCCCGTGGAGGTGCCCCCGGAGCTGGTGCCGCTGCTCAACGATCCAAAACACCTGAACTTGAACTACCTTCCCGATGGAGGTGGTAGCGCCACGGTCAGCTACAGCAGTCTGATTGAGGAGTTCCTGCGCTACCAGGCGGTGTACACCACAAAAATCAGCCAAAAACGAAAGAAAGTAGATTTCTACGATAATAAGCGCGCTCGGCCAACGAAACGCCTGCTGAAGCTGCGGCCATCTTCCTGCTGGCAGTGGGCGAAGACTTTGAGGTGCCGGAAAGCGCTGAAAATGAAGATGCCCAGCAGGTCGAGCCGCAGCCACCTGAAGAGGATGCAGTGGTCGAAGAAGAGGAACAGGAACCACAGGATGATCAACCCCCTCTTCTACCACAACCTTCTGATGATGATGAGCCTGATCTCCTAGGTTTTTTGGATACAATTGACTTTTCCAACTGGCCGATTGAGGATGATGGACAGAATGATGCAGATGATGATCACCAGCTGATGCCAGTTCCTGCAGCTCTTATTGTTCCTGCAGAGGTTAACCTGTACGAAACCTCGCCCTTTGTTCCCGACATCGAAGAAGATGTTTCAGGTGGGCAAAAACGCCCATTTGAAGAAGAGGATGATGACCCTGAAAATTGGTATAATAAATATTACGCTGAAGAACTAGGGATGAGAAGTATGGGCAAGAAAAGTATTGATAATCAGTTTCTAAAGATGGCAAGCTCTTTGATGGCCAACCGTGGCTTGGTCACTCTGCTGACTCTCGGTTTCTTTGCCGCTTTCATCACTTTCATCTGGGCACTGTACACTGTTTATGGCAAAAGTTCTTCTCCAAGGCTGCAGCCATATGAAGAGTCCACTTCTACTACTATCACTGTGACCACCATTGACCACACTTCAAACTCAGATTTTGAGTTCAATTGCGCAAACAAAACTTGAAAATATGAAAATGACTAAGCTTCTTTTTTCTTGTGCGGCTTCTCTAAAACTGATATTTTTGAACTTTTTTGTCAACGACACAATAGAGCAAATAAAAAGAGCATTAACACGTCACTAAAGTTTTATTATATCTCGTCTTTTGCTTCAACTGCACTCTGCTCTCATTTTTTCGGTTTTTGTTTCTGCTTTCCCAATTTTAAGCTTACCATTACAAGCACTTTTCTTCATCCTGCTGATCAACTAAAAATATTTCGACTAAAATCCAAACACTTCAGAAGCAGAAATGATGCATTCCACTGCTCTATTCTTTTCCATTATCCTTTTCCCCTTTCTCCCTTTGCCCACTTTTAGTCAGCCATTGGATTGGGACGACAATTATCTGCAAAAACGACACTTCACTCCGGAGACGGCGGCCGCAGTAGAACGCCCCTTTGCCCTTCTAACCAGGAAAATGAACGTTCGTCCGCAGGCCTACGGAAACGCCATGCTTTTTCGGCACTTTTACCGCCCACTAGCCGATTGCACCACCACCATCGATGGGGAGCAGCACCTGACAGAGGCCTGCGGCGAACTGCTCACCTTCCTCCAGGACCTCCACCTGCTGCCTTCAAGGTACCACCGAAATTACCGAGCCCACCGTAGTCCCTTTAAAATACAGTGGTTCAACCTGAATGAGCACTGGCTGGCCTACTACCGCGCCCACCCCGGACAACTTGTGATGGTGGAGGACCACCCGGTGCAGGTGCCCCCGGCGCTGGTGCCACTGCTCGATGATCCACTGCACCTGAGAGAGCATCTGGTGATGCTGCCCAATGGGGACGGCGCCACAATCAGCTACCGCCAACTGATGGAGGAGTTTATGCGCAACCAGGCGGTGTACGAAACCAAAAACGATCCACGACGAAGTCGGAGCTCATTTCACAGCACCAGCGTACAGTCGGCCAATCGTCTGATGAAGCTGCGCGCCATCTTCCTGCTGATGGTGGGCGAGGACTTTGAGGTGCCGGGCGCTGAAAATGCTGATGGGGCCCAGCAGGTCGAACCGCAGCAGCAGACAGCAACAACCTCATCTAGATGATCGACCCCTCTCACCTCCACTCTTCCTCCTGATGATGCCGATGAGCCTGATCTCCTAGCTTTTTTAGATACATTTGACTTTTCCGACTTGCCGATTGAGGATGATGGACAGAATGATGATGCAGAACTCCTTTTTGAGGATGATGATCACCAGCTGACACCTCCGGTCTCTGCAGCGCCTCCTCCTCCTGCAGATCACAATCCTAACGCCCAACCACTAAAATGGGACGACGGATACCTGTACAAACGTCAGTTCTCTCCGGAAACGGTGGCCTCCGTCCAGGGCCCCTTTGCCCGCTTGTCCGAAAAGATGAACTTCTATCCGCGGGCCTATGTAAATGCCATGCTCTTTCCGCACTTTTACCGCCAGCTGTCCGACTGCACCACCGGAGAAGATGGCGAGGAGCAGCAGCAGCAGCAGGACTGCACCGACCTGCTCGCCTTCCTCCAGGACCTCGGTCTGCTGCCCAAGTGGTACCACCAAAACTCCCAGGCCATTGACCCTAATGACCGATGGCTCAAGTTGAAGCGAGACTGGCTGACTTTCTACCACGCGCACCCTGAAGAACAGCAGGCGATGGTAGAGGATCACCCGATTGAGGTTTCCTCGGATCGGCTTCCGCTGTTAAACGATCCACTGCACTTGGAAGAGCATTTGGTGATGCTGTCTGATGAAAGTGATGGTGCCATTGTCAGCTACAGCAGTCTGATGGAGGAGTTTATGCGTTGCAAGAAGGTGTACGCCACCAAAACAAGCCCAAATCGGAAGAAAGTAGCTTTCTTTGATAGGACTGCAAAGTCGAGGAATCGTCTGCTGAAGCTGCGCGCCATCTTCCTGTTGGCGGTGGGCGAGGACTTTGAGGTGCTAGGGAGGGTTGAAAATGCTGATGGTGAACAGCAAGTCGAGCAACAACAAGATCAGGTAAATCAACCACCACCACCTCCTTTTCCTGACCCCAATCCTAATCCCCAGCAGATACCATGGAATGACGAGTACCTGCGTGGACGACCCATCCCTGAAACGTTGGCCGCCGTGGTAGGTCCCTTTGCCCTCCTGTCTGAGAAGATGAACGCCCATCCGCAGGCCTACGTAAACGCCATGCTCTTTCCTACTTTTTTCCGCCCACTGGCCGACTGCACCACCGGAGAAGACGGTGAAGAAGAAGAAGGAGAGCAGCAGCACCTGACAGAAGCTTGCGGAGAGCTGCTCACTTTTCTCCAGGACCTCGAACTTTTGCCCGAACGGTACTATCGAAACTTCCGAGCCCACCGTAGTTCTTTTAAAGCACAATGGTTCAACCTGAATGAGCACTGGCTGGCCTACTACCGCGCCCACCCGGCAGACAGCTGCAAATGGAAGAGGACCACCCGGTGCAGGTGCCCCCGGTGCTGGTGCCCCTTCTCAATGACCCACTACACCTGAGAGAGCATCTGGTGCGGCTGCCCCATGGGGGCGGTGCCAAAACCATCAGCTCCCGCCATCTGATGAAGGAGTTTATGCGCTACCAAGCGGTGTACGCTACGAAAACGCATCGAAACCGACGGTGGTTAGCTTTTTTTGACAACACAAGCGTACAGTCTTTCAAACGCCTGCTGAAGCTGAGGGCCATCTTTTTGCTGATGGTGGGCGAAGATTTTGAGGTGCCGGAGGGCGCTGAAAATGCAGAGCAGGTCAACAATCAGCAGCCTAATCAAGATCAGGCTGATCAACCATTGCAGTGGGAGGACAACTACCTGCGTGGACCCCGGAAACTCACCCCGGAAACGGTGGCCGCCGTGGAGGGCCCCTTCGCCCGCCTGTCCGAAAAGATGAATGCCTACCCGCTGGCCTATGTAAACGCCATGCTCTTTCCGGCCTTTTTCCTCCAATTGGAAGACTGCAGCACCAGAAAAAACGCTGAAGAAGAGGAGGTGGAGTTCTGCAGTGAGCTACTCACCTTCCTCCAAGACCTAGGCCTGCTGCCCCAGAAGTACCACCGAAGTTTTCGCCCCCGTTCCCCTGACGAAACGTGGTCTGAGCTGGAGTGGGACTGGCTGGGTTTTCACGCCACCACACCGACTGAGGTGGAAGACCACCCCGTGGAGGTGCCCCCGGAGCTGGTGCCGCTGCTCAAAGATCCAAAGCACCTGAAGTTGGATTTCTTTCCCGATGAAAGTGGTGGTGCCAAGGTCAGCTACAGCAGTCTGATTGAGGAGTTTCTGCGCTACCAGGCGGTGTACGCCACCAGAACAAGTGCTGATCGAAAGAAAGCAGCTTTCTACGATAATAAGCGCGCTCGGCCAACGAATCGTCTGCGGAAGCTGCGAGCCATCTTCCTGCTGGCAGTGGGCAAAGACTTTGAAGTGCCGGAGGGCGCTGAAAATGAGGATGGCCAACAGGAAGAGCCGTTGCCACCTGAAGAGGATGAAGTGGTCGAAGAAGAGGAGCAGGAACCACAGGATGATCAACCCCCTCTTCCACCACCACCTTCTGATGATGATGAACCTGATCTCCTAGGTTTTTTGGATACAATTGACTTTTCCAACTGGCCGATTGAAGATGATGGACAGAATGCGGAGGATGCTCGCCAGTTGACACCGACTCCTGCACCTTCTATTCCTGCTGCGCTTGGTTTGCATGAAACTTTGCCCGAAAATAACGGCAATGCAGCTATTGGGCAGAAACGCCCCCTTGAAGAAGAGGATGACGACCCTGAAAATTGGTATAAAATAGGGCTTGCAATGACAATTGTCGACAATGACAATTGTCGACAAAAATGAAATTTGTCGACAAAATTTTTGTCGACAAAATTTTTTGTGTTTTGTCGACAAATTGCAAGCCCTAAAATTGGTATAAAAAATATTACAAGGAACTAGAGATGAGAAGTATGGGCAAAAAAGAAAAGAAATTTCCCTTTTTCAAAATGGCAAGCTCTTTGCTGGCCAACCGAGGTCTAGTCGCAAGTTTGCTCACTCTTGGCTTTATTGGCACCTTCATCGCCATCATTTGGACCCTTTACAGCGTCTATGGCAGCAACTCTTCTCAACAGAAAGACGAAAAGGAAACCACTTCTGCCACCACCCTTGACGACATCGAGGATGCAGCAGCAAAAACATAGTTAAAGCATTTTTACATTTTAACAAAAAATTAATTTCTTTGCTTGCACAATTGACTGTGACACACAGTGCACTTAGTCACTGATAGTTTTAAAACTTTTATTTCCTTCAACCACATTTTAAAAACAATAAAAAAGCAACGTCAAGTCATCTGCCCTCACTCAATCAGTCCTTAACGTGTTTTCACTTTCCTGACTCTGGACGTTATTGCCGCTCTCATCGCCATCATCTGGCACTGTACAGTGTTAATAGCAAAAGTTCTTCTTCAAAACAGCAGCCATATGAAAAGTCCACTTCTACTACTACCACTGTAACCACACATGAAGATCGGAATCTAAACTCAACTCTAGCAACAGAACTCGAAAAGTTGAAAATGACTAAGTTTCTTTTTTTGCAGCTTCACCAAATATCCACTGATATTTGTAGAACTTTTTACTGCTTTTGTCAATTATATTTTAGAGTTGAGAGATGAACACTTACACGTCAGTAAATAATCACTTCTCTGTGTTTGCATCATCAGACCAAAACTGACCGTTTCAACTACAGCAACAGCAGACCATGAAGTCCCTTACCCCTTTTTGTTCCACTTTTTTCCTTCTCCTCATTTTCCTTTTCCTGCCCTACCTTAGCCAGCAGTTGCCATGGAATGACCATCACCTGCGTGCCATACCACTCACCCCCCAAACGGTGGCCTCCGTTGACGCCGCTTTTGCCCGTTTCACCCATCTGATGGAAACCTTTCCGCAGCTCTACGGACAGGCAGTCATCTTTTCCCACTTCTACCAACAACTGTGGGACTGCACTGAATGGGAAGAAAACATCAACCAAGTCCACTTGAAGGCTGAATGCCACGCGCAACTGCTCTCCTTCCTCCAGGACCTGGGCTTGCTGCCAGAGCTCTACCGATTACGAGCTGGTCTTCGACTACAATTGGAGGAAGACTGGCACAGCTTCCTTGAGCGTAACCCGCCACCAGAGGAGGAAAGTGCGGTGATGCCCTCAGTGCCCGACCGCCCGGTGGTGGTGCCCCCGGAGCAGCTTCCTCTGCTGGAGGGATGCCCCAACCTGCAGCTGACCAGACTGCCCGAGGGCGGAGGTGCCACCACTAGCTACAGCAGTCTGATGGCGGAGTTTATGCGAAACCAGAAGGTGTACGCCACCAAAACAAGCCCAAATCGGAAGAAAGTAGCTTTCTATGATAAGACAGCACTTACGAGGAGTCGCCTGCTGAAGTTGCGCGCCATCTTCCTGCTGATGGTGGGCGTGGATTTTGTGGTGCTGGTCCCTGAAAATTCTGCTGGTGCCCAGCAGGTTGAACCGCAGCAACAACAGCAGCCGCCAGAGCCGCCGCCATTTGAAATTGCAGTGGCTGAAGAAGAGCAGCCGCAGCAGCACCCACTTCCTCCTGCTTCTCCTGTTCCCAGTCCTCACCCCCAGCAAGTGCCATGGGATGACCATCACCTGCGCACCCTACAACTCATCCCCCAAACGGTGGCCTCTGTTGACGCCGCCTTCGCCCACTTTACCCAGCAAATGGAAGCCCATCCTCAGCTCTACGGATACGCCGTCCTCTTTGCCCATTTCTACCTGCAGCTGGTGGACTGTACTGTTTGGGAAGAGGACAACCAAGTCTACTTGAGGGTTGACTGCTACGCTCAACTGCTCACCTTCCTCCAGGACCTAGGCCTGCTGCCGCAGCGCTACCAATCACAAGCTGGTGCTCGTCGGCCGCAGTTGGAGGAAGACTGGCAGACCTTCATTAGCGTAAACCCACCACAGGTGGAGCAAGGTGGGGTGATGCCCTTGGTGAATGACCACCAGGTAGTGGTGCCCCCGGAGCAGCTTCCCCTGCTGGAGGGGTGCCCCAACCTGCAGCTGACCAGACTGCCCGAGGGCGAAGGTGCCACCACCAGCTATAGCAGTTTGATGGCGGAGTTTATGCACAACCAGGAGGTAGTTTTTTATGATAACTCTGCACTGTCAAGGCATCGTTTGCTGAAACTGCGCGCCATCTTCCTGCTGGTGGTGGACAAGGACTTTGTGGTGCTAGTTCCTGAAAATGACTGGTGCTAAACAGGTTGAACCACAGCAGCAACCGCAACAGCCAGAGCCGCCCCCGCCGCCGGTGGAGGAAGCAGTGGTTGAAGAAGAAGAGCATCCTCATCAAGATCAACCTAACCTACTTCCTCTTCCACCACCTCTTAATGATGATGAGCCTGATTTACTAAGTTTTTTGGATACGATTGACTTTTCCGGCTGGCCAATTGAGGATGATGGACAGAATGATGCAGATGATGATCACCAGCTGATACCAGTTCCTGCAGCTCTTATTGTTCCTGCAGAGGTTAACCTGTACGAAACCTCGCCCTTTGTTCCCGACATCGAAGAAATGGTTTCAGGTGGGCAAAAACGCCCATTTGAAGATGAGGATGACGACCCTGAAAATTGGTATAAAAAATATTACAAGGAACTAGAGATGAGAAGTATGGGCAAAGAAGGAAAGAAATTTCACTTTTTCAAAATGGCAAGCTCTTTGGTGGCCAACCGAGGTCTAGTCGCAAGTTTGCTCACTCTTGGCTTTATCGGCGCCCTCATCGCCATCATTTGGACCCTTATCAGCGTTTATGGCAGCAACTCTTCTCAGCAGAAAGACGAGGAAGAGGAAACCACTTCTGCCATCACAATGACCATCAATGACGACATATAAGAAACAGCGATGCCATAATTTGAACACTTATTTTTACTTTTACAAAAACTTTTTACAAAAACTACGTTTGCTCATTTAACAAATGACGACTTTGCCAAAAATAACTATCGTCAGTTTTAGAACTTCTTTTTTGTTAGCTACAATTTTGAGCGAATAAAAAAGCACTAACACGTCACAAAAGTTTCATTTCTTGTCATTTGCTTTCTGCAGAATCTGCACTCAGCTCTCATTCTGTCTGTTTTCAACTCTGTTTTCCCAACTTGAAGCTTACCATTACAAGCACTTTTCTTCATCTTGCTGTTCCACTGACAATATCTTGATATTAAATCAATCGCACTGCAGAAACAAATTATAATGAAATCCACTGCCCCATTCTTTCACCTCATCTTCATCTTTTTTCCTTTTTTCCCTTTGCCCACTCTAAGCCAACCATTGGACTGGGACGACAGATACTTACAAAGAATACCTCTCACGCCGGAGACGATGGCCGCCGTGGAACGCCCCTTTGCCCATCTGACCAGGCGAATGAACGCCCGTCCGCAGGCCTACGGAAACGCGATTCTCTTTCCGCACTTTTACCAACAACTAGCCAATTGCACCACAACCGGAGAAGATGGAGAGCAGCATTTGTGGGAGGCCTGCGGCGAGCTGCTCACCTTCATCTGGGACCTCGACTTGATGCCCGGGCGGTACCGTCGAAACTTCAGAGCACGCAATGATCCCTTTGAAGTACAGTGGAGACACCTGAATGCGCACTGGCTGGCCTATTACCGCGCCCACCCTGGCGGACAGGAGCGAAAGGTGGAAGACCGCCCGGTGCTAGTGCCCCGGGCGGTGGTGCCACTGATTGATGATCCACTGCACATTCATTTAGACATTTTTCCCAGAGGTTTTGCCATGGCCAGCTACAGCAATCTGATGGATGAGTTTCTGCGCAACCAGGCGGTGTACGCCACCAAAGAGCCACGTCTGCAACGAAAGAGGATCGCTTTTCATCACCAGACAGAACACACAACCAAGCGCCTGTTGAAGCTGCGGGCCATCTTCATGCTGGCGGTGGGCGAAAATTTTGATGCTCCGGCGGAGGGAAATGCTGCTGGCGCCCAGGTCGAGCAGCAGCAGCAACTTCCGCCGCCCCCGCCGCCGGTAGAGGAAGCAGTGGTTGAAGAAGAAGAAGAAGAACAGCAACAACAACACAATCCTCATCAAAATGAGGCTCTGGCAGCTCCTGTTCCTGATCATTTGTACAATACCTCGCCTTTTGTTCCCGACATGGATGACCTCATGTCAGTGCTGGATGAGCATCCCTTTGGTGGTGGTGGTGAGGATGACGGTATCGAAAATGATGACAATGAGGAGGACGAGTTGAACAACTGGTTAGGAGAGTTTTTAGAACCTGGTGATCTGCAAATGCGAAGTATGAGCAAGAAAAGTGTTGATAATCAGTTTGTGAAGATGGCAAGCTCTTTGATGGCCAACCGAAGTCTAGTCGCAAGTTTGCTCACTCTTGGCTTTATTGGCGCCCTCATCGCCGTCATTTGGACCCTTTACAGCGTCTATGGCAACAACTTTTCTCAGCAGAAAGAGCAAGACGAGGCGACCACTTCTTTCACTACAATGATCACAAATGATGGCGTCTAAAAACCAACAGCGATAAATTTTGAACACTTATTTTTACTTTTACAAAAATTACGTTTTTTCATCTAACAACTGATGACTTTATCAAAAATAGCTGTTGTCAGCTTTAGAACTTCTTTTTTGTCAACGACACATAAGAGTGAATAAAAAAGCACTAACACGTCACAAAAGTTTCATTTCTTGTCCTTTGCTTCAACTGCACTCTGCTCTCACTTTGTCTGTTTTCAACTCTGCTTTCCCAACTTGAAGCGCGCCATTACAAACACTTTGAAGAAGCAGAAGATAATGCAGTCCACTGCCCTATTCTTTCACCTCATCTTCATCCTTGCCCCTTTTTTCCCTTTGCCCACTCTAAGCCAACCAATGGACTGGGACGACAGATACTTTCAAAGAGTACCTCTCACCCCAGAGATAGAAGCCGCCGTGGGACGCCCTTTTGCCCGTCTGACCAGGCGAATGAACGCCCGTCCGCAGGCCTACGGAAACGAGATTCTCTTTCGGCACTTTTACCACCAGCTAGCCGACTGCACCACCACCACCAATGGAGAGCAGCATCTGACGGAGGCCTGCGGCGAGCTGCTCACCTTCATCTGGGACCTCGATTTGATGCCCGGGAGGTACCGTCGAAATTTCCAAGCACGCAATGAGCCATTTGAAGTACAGTGGAGACACCTGAACGCGCACTGGCTGGCCTACTACCACGCCCACCCTGGCGGACAGCTGCAAATGGTGACGGACCACTCGGTGCAGGTGCCCCCGGTGCTGGTGCCACTGCTCAATGACCCACTGCATCTTAACTTAGAAGTCCTTCCCAATGGAGGTGGTGCCATCACCAGCTACAGCAGTCTGATGGATGAGTTTCTGCGCAACCAGGCGGTGTACGCCACCAAAGTGCTACATTTGCAACGAAAGAGGGTCGCTTTTCATCACCAGACAGAACACTCGACCAAGCGCCTGCTGAAGCTGCGGGCCATTTTCATGTTGGCAGTGGGCGAAAATTTTGATGTTCTGGCGAAGGGAAATGCTGCTGGCGCCCAGGTTGAGCAGCAACAGCAACAGCAACGTCCGCCGCCCCCGCCGCCGGTAGAGGAAGCAGTGGTTGAAGAAGAAAAAGAGAAAGAGCCGCAACAACAACAAGATCTTCATCAAAATGAGGCTCCGGCAACTCTTGCTTCGGGTGCGTTTTCTGATCATCTGTACGAGACTTTGCCCTTTGTTCCCAACATGGATGACCTCATGTCGGTGCTGGATGAGCATCCAATTGGTGGTGGTGGTGAGGATGACGGTATCGAAAATGATGACCAGGAGGAGGACGAGTTGAACAACTGGTTAGGAGAGTTTTTAGAACCTGGTGACCTGCAGATGCGAAGTATGAGCAAGAAAAGTGTTGATAATCAGTTTGTGAAGATGGCAAGCTCTTTGATGGCCAACCGAAGTCTAGTCGCAAGTTTGCTCACTCTTGGCTTTATTGGCGCCCTCATCGCCATCATTTGGACCCTTTACAGCGTCTATGGCAGCAACTCTTCTCAGCAGAAAGACGAAGAAGAGGCGACCACTTCTTCCACTACAATGATCACAAATGATGGCGTCTAAGAAGCAGCAACAACGGCATAATTAAAACCCTTTTATTTACACAAAAATTAATTTTGACGCTAGTGCACGATTTTGACAAACCTTAGTGCACTTACAGCCACTGTCAGCTTTAGAACTTCTTTTTGTTCAACCACACTTTAGGCAAATAAAGGCAGCAACTACACGTCATCGGCCCTCACTCTGCCCACTAGTCCTTTCCAGTTTGCAACCTCACTTTACAACATCAGCAACCTTTTCATCTTTTTGCTGTTCAACTGACAACATCTTGACCAAAACTGAACACTGCAGAAAACGATGAAATCCACTGCCCCATTCTTTCACTTCATTTTCATCCTCTATTACCTTGAACTCCCTTTACCCAATTTTACCCAACCACTGGATTGGGACGACGCCTACCTCCAAAGCCGACACTTCACCCCGAAGACGATGGCCGCCGTAGAACGTCCCTTTGCCCGTTTCACCACGCGAATGAACGCCCATCCTCAGGAATACGGAAACGACATCCTCTTTCCGAACTTCTATCCTCAACTGGCCGCCTGCACCAGGCCCACCGGAAACAATGGAGCACTGCAGCTGACAGAGGCCTGCGACGGGCTGCTCATCTTCCTCCGAGACCTCGACCTGATGCCCGGGCGGTACCGCCGAAACCTCAGAGCTCGGCCTCCTGTTCGACCGTGGTTCGAGCTGGAGCTGGACTGGCTGGCCTTCTACCAATCACTCCAACCTCCTGCTGCCTCCGAACAGCAACAGCAGCAGCAGATTGAGCCGCTGGTGACAGACCACTTGGTGGAAGTGCCACCGGAGCTGGTGCCCCTGCTCAATTCGCATCGCCTTCATTTGGACTTTTTTCCCGATGGGAGTGGAGCGGCCACGGTCAGCTACCGCAGTCTGATGGCGGAGTTTATGCGCAACCAGGCGGTGCACGCCACCAAGGAAGTCCACAATCGCAAGCGCACTTCGTTCATTTTAAATACCGTCGCAAGGAACCGCGCGCTCAAGCTGAAGGCCATCTACCTGCTGATGGTGGGAGAGGACTTGGAAGGGGAGGGGGAAAATGCCGGTGCCCAGGTCGAGCCGCAGCAGCCAATAGAGAATGCAGTGGTTGAAGAGCAGCAGCAGCAGCATCATCATCAAGATCAACCGCCACCTCTTTCTCCTAATGATCATGATACTGATTTCCTAAGTTTTTTGGATTCAATTGACTATTCTGACTGGCCCACTGAGGATGATGGACAGAATGCGGAGGATGATCACCAGTTGACACCGACTCCTGCACCTTCTATTCCTGCTGCGCTTGGTTTGCATGAAACTTTGCCCGAAAATGACGGCAATGCAGTTAGTGGGCAGAGACGCCCGCTTGAAGATGAGGATGACGACCCTGAAAATTGGTATAAAAAATATTACAAGGAACTAGAGATGAGAAGTATGGGCAAAGAAGGAAAGAAATCT
Organism: Tyrophagus putrescentiae; assembly: GCA_024499935.1. Taxonomy (NCBI): domain Eukaryota; kingdom Metazoa; phylum Arthropoda; class Arachnida; order Sarcoptiformes; family Acaridae; genus Tyrophagus; species Tyrophagus putrescentiae. Next base: position 11,757,520 of record JAMZRA010000001.1, on the reverse strand, counting down.
CACTTTTTCAAAATGGCAAGCTTTTTGATGGCCAACCGAGGTCTAGTCACAAGTTTGCTCACTCTTGGCTTTATCGGCGCCCTCATCGCCATCATTTGGACCCTATACAGCGTCTATGGCAACAACTTTTCTCAGCAGAAAGAGCAAGACGAGGCGACCACTTTTTCTACTACAATTATCACAAATGATGGCGTCTAAGAAACAGCAGTGACATAATTAGAAAATTTGTATTTTTGCAAAAATTAGCTTTTTTCATTTAAAATGAACGACTTTTACAAAAATAGCCACAGTCGATTTTAGAACTTCTTTTTTTTCAACTACACTTTTGGGCAAATAAAGGCAGCAACTACACGTCACTTAATTTTTATTTCTTGTCATTTTAATTTTTCTGTTATCAGTTCTCATTTTACCCCTGTCAATTTCAACTGCATTTCCATTTTGCAACTTTGCCCTAAAACTTTTCCCATTTCCCTCATCCAGCTGTTCAACTTTTGACTGAACATCAGAACACTGCAGAAAACGATGAAGTCTACAAGCCCCTTTCTTCACCTCATCTTCATCCTCAATTATCTTTCGCCTTACCCTTTGCCCACTTTTGGCCAGCCGTTTGACTGGGACGACGCCCACATACACGGCCTTCAACTCACCGCGGAGACGATGGCCGCCGTGCAGCGCCCCTTTGCCCGTCTGACCGCGCGAATGAACGCCAATCCGCAGGTCTACGGAAACGACATCCTCTTTCCTCACTTCTACCTGCAGCTGGTCGAATGCACCAGACCAATCCCCGGCAGCAGCAATGGACAACAACAACAGTTGACTGGAACCTGCAACGATCTGCTGCCCTTCCTCTGGGACCTGGAGCTGATGCCCCTTCGGTACCGCCTAAACGCCTGGTACGAGCTGAAACAGGACTGGATGACCTTCTACAACTCCCTTCCAGCTACCAGACGACGGAACGCGCCGCTGCTGGCGGACCACCTTGTGGAGGTGCCCCGGGCGCTAGTGCCGCTGCTCCACCACTCAAGACACCTTAGTTTGGACTTTTTTCCAGGTGGTGGTGCGACCATCCGCTACCTCCGTCTGAAGGTGGAGTTTACGCGGTATGTGGCGGTGTACGCCAACAAGAACCCCAACAATCGCAAGTATTCTTCGCTAGGTACACGAAATACCGTCTCAAGGAATCGCGTGCTTAAGCTGAAGGCCATCTTCCTGCTGATGGTGGAGGAGGACTTGGAGGAGGCGGGGGAAAATGAGGGTGAGAGCGCCGAACAGGAGCCATCGCTGCCTCCGCCGCCGCCACCACCAATAGTTGAAGATGCAGTGGTTGAAGAAGAGCAGCAACAGCAGCATCCTCATCAAGATCAGCCTAACCCACTTCCTTCACCTCCACCACCTTCTGATGATAATGAGCATGATTTACTAGGTTTTTTGAATACGCTTGACTTTTCCAGCTGGCCGATTGAGGATGAAGGCCAGGATGATGCAGAGAAGCAGCAAGAGCAGGCCCCGGAGCCGCCGCCATTGGAAGATGCAGTGGTTGAAGAAGAACAGCAGCAACAGCATCCTCATCAAGATCAAGATCAGGCGGATTCACTTTCACTGTCACCTTCTTCTCCACCTCCTCCTCCTCCTGATGATCATTCTGAAGATAATTTACTAGGTTTAAATTTAGATGACTTTTCCGATTGGGTGGACGAGCAACTTGGCCAGAATGCAGAGGATGATCCAGATTTCTTTCTGAACTCGGATGCAGCTCAATCGGTTCCTGTTCCTGATGCAGTTGATCTGCCTGCGACCACGCCTTCTGTTCAAAAAACCAATGACCTTTTTGCTGGTGAAGAAGATGATGACAATGAAACAGGTGGTGGTGGTTCAGGTGGTGGTCAGAAGCGTCCGCTCGCTGATGATGGAGATGACGACGATGATATTGTAAACTTTGACCGGTGGTTTGCAAAATATTTCCCATCTGGAGAGCCACAACTGAGAAGTATGAACAAAGAGGGTGGCAAACGTCTAAAAAAGGCAAGTTCATTGGGTCTGGTCACTCTAATTACTCTTAGTTTTATTGCCGCCATCATCTCCATCATCTGGGCACTGTACAGTGTTTTTAGAAAAAGTCATCTTTACAAACAACAGCAGCAACTAGATGAAGAGTCCACTTCTGCTACCACAGCTATTACCGCCACTGACAACATCTAAGAAACAGCAACTCTACTTTGAACAAACACCTTTTATTATTTTTACAAAAAATTAACTTTTTTAAAAACTTTAAAATGTGTTCTCAGCGTGCTTCGACAAAACCAACTTTTACTGTACATTATTAGTTTTAGAACTTCTTTTTGTTCAACCATACTTTAGGAAAATAAAGGCAGCATCTACACGTCATTGGCTCTCACTCTGCCCACCAGTCCTTTCCAGTTTGCAACATCATTTTACAACATCAGCAACCTTTTCATCTTTTTGCTGCTCAACTGACAACATCTTGACCAAAACTGAACACTGCAAAAGAAAGAAAAGATGAAGTCCACTGTCCCATTTTTTTACTTCATCTTCATTCTCTATTACCTTTCGCTTCCATCACCTCTTTTTGGCCAGCCATTTGACTGGGACGACGCCCACCTGCACGGTCGAGTTCTCACCCCGGAGATGGAGGCCGCTGTGAAACGCCCTTTTGCCCGTTTGACCGAGCGAATGAACGCCAATCCGCGAGACTACGCAAACGACATTCTCTTTCCGAACTTCTATCCACAGTTGGCCGAATGCACCAGACCCACCGGCAGAAATGGAGCTCTGCAGTTTACGGAGGCCTGCGAAGAGTTGCTCATTTTCCTCATGGACCTCGACCTTCTGCCCCGATGGTACCGTCGAAACCCCAGGGCCGTTCTCCCTGATCGACCGTGGTTTGACCTAGAGAAGGACTGGCTGGCCTTCTACCGATCCTTCCCACCACCTCCAGCTGGACAACAACAGATTGCCTCTTTGGTGGCGGACCACCCGGTGGAGGTGCCACCGGCGCTGGTGCCACTGATCCACCACCCACCGTACCTTAGCTTGGACTTTCTCACTGATGGAAGGGGAGGCGCCACCATCAGCTACCACCATCTAATTGCAGAGTTTATGCGCAACCAGGCGGTGTACGCTACCAAGAACGCCCGCGGTCGCAAGGGCAATTCGTTTAATAAAAGTGACGTGTCGCGGAATCGCCTGCTGAAGCTGAGAGCCATCTACATGCTGATGGTGGGAGAGAACTTGGAGGGGGCGGGGGAAAATGAGGGTGAGAGCGACGAACAGGAGCCATCGTTGCTGCCGCCGCCGCCACCAATAGTTGAAGATGCAGTGGTTGAAGAAGAGCAGCAGCAGCAGCAGCAGCATCCTCATCAAGATCAAGATCAGGCGGATTCACTTT
>JAMZRA010000001.1:10523441-10536891 GCA_024499935.1 Tyrophagus putrescentiae | reverse complement strand
AAAACACTCATTTTTATTTACAACAAAAATAATCCTCCTATCCCTAAAAAAATGATTTTTCTCTCTCCGCACTGACATTTTTGACTCTACAAATTACACCGTTAGAGATATCGAGATGCGGTTTTTACGAGTACAACGAGATAAATGGCATCTTTCTAATGATACTAAACTCGAGTTAATCAAATAATCGGAAGTATTTAAAATGGCGGATTATCTGTTTCCGGCAGTTTTCGAAAATGACTTTTAAATAGAACTACTTGGTTTAGAAGAATGGGGTTTTGGATGGAATGATCAGATAAATAGCCGCCACAATGTGGCTATCTCAGAATTTTGATAAAGTACTTGGAAGTACTTTATTGGAGTTTCATCATTTTTTAGATAAGCTTTTTTAAATACTAAACGAGCTTCGATCTCATTTTTGATTACACCATTAGATTCCTGGCCTCTCAATTAGTCTAGGTCTATGTTGGTTTGTCCCTAAGCCTTATGGTTTGCCAGAAAGTCCAAAAAATCTGGATCATTGTATTTTGCATTGGCAGCGGCGCGCGCCAAGCACAGCCACAATTTTGCCCTTGACTGTGCGACTGTCACAACGGCAAAGCAGCTGCCGCTGCTTTTGCTCTTGACTGTGCTTACGTGTGCTGGCTCGATATCACTGATATCATATCAGCAGCCGCTGAGTTCTGCTCTTACGCTCGCATTGTTGTATCACGCATGCGCATAGCGTGTGTTTCTGTTTTACTATCTGAAGCTCAGATTCTGAGCTGTGTTTTTTCACAGCAAGACTCCAGTAAGTTAATCGCTAGACCCTAGCGGTGCACGGCTAAATACCGCGAGGTCTAACGTGGCTTGACCACTGTCAACGTCCGTCGACGAGGGTCCTGCGAGCGCAGCGAGCAGGGCCCGAGGAGACGGGCGTTGGCAGTGGCCAAACCACGTTAGAGATTGACGGTTAAGTATTTGCAGGATCTTAGCAGTGCACGGCTAAAGGCGGCGAGGTCTGGCACCACTTGGGCACATTAAACTTCCGCTGCCTTGGGTCTTGCGAGCGGAGCGAGCAGGACCCAAGGCGGCGGAAGTTTAATGTGCCCAAGCGATGTCGGGTGAGCCGCCGGTAAAGTGATCGATGTATACTAGCAGTGCACGGCTAAAACTTGCGAGTTTGGGCCCAGTGGCGTCGGGTGAACTTCCGGTTTAGTTATCAGATGTGTCATTTTGTTTACAGCTAATGTGTTTGCCCAGCACAGTTACTGCACATACATTCCTCAGCAGTGCACGGCACAAGGCGGCGAGGTCTGGCACCACTTGGGCACATTAAACTTCCGCTGCCTCGGGTCCTGCGAGCGGAGCGAGCAGGGCCCGAGGCGGCGGAAGTTTACAGTGGCCAAGCGATGTCGGGTGAGCCGCCGGTAAAGTGATCGATGTATACTAGCAGTGCACGGCTAAATACCGCGAGGTCTAACGTGGCTTGACCACTGTCAACGTCCGTCGACGAGGGTCCTGCGAGCGCAGCGAGCAGGGCCCGAGGAGACGGGCGTTGACAGTGGTCAAGCCACGTTAGAAATTGACGGTTAAGTGTTTACAGGATCCTAGCAGTGCACGGCTAAAACCTGCGAGTTTTGACCAAACAGAGTCTGGTGAATTGCCGGTTGAGTTACCAGGTGATGTGTCTTTTTGTTTACAGCTAATGTTTTTGCTCATCACAGTGACAGCTATGCATTCCTCAGCAGTGCACGGCACAAAACGGCAAAGTTTGGCACCTCTTGGCCACTTTAAACTTTCGCTGCCTCGGGTTTTGCGAGCGAAGCGAGCCTGTAAACCACTCTTATTAATCTTTAGACCTACAAACACTTTCTCACTCAGAAGTACGCCGCCAAATCAATTTTTGACATCGATTCTGCCGACAACAAAATCAGCAACAACAATAGTTCTGTTGCTTTACACCTTCAGTCATTTCCAGCATCAACGACAACATCGACCTTTGCAGATACTCAGCAGCATCTGACACTAGCAAGTCCGACTGTTCAACAACAACAGTAGCAACAGAACTTTTAGAATTATCAGATTTTAAACTTTTACTTTTTTTTGCCGATGCTGAAAAGCAGTTTTTTCATTTTGACAGTCGTGGTCTGCTGGTCGGCGATGGCACTTCAGGACCTTAGGTAGGCTTCCTCAAGGCTTCCTCTGTGGAGTTGCTCATCACTTCAAATGGAGAGGCGGTTTCTGACGCTGGTGGTTCAAGATCGCCAAAGTTAGAAAGTGTTGCTGATGAAGCAACAACGGTTGCGGCTCTCTTCAACGAGAACTCTATCAACGCCATTGCCATTATCAAAAACGTCGGCAGTGACTCATAACTCACACCTGGTGACCAAAATTCAACAGACAAATGCTGGCAGGGGTGATGGTAACCTTCACTTCCACCGCCGTTGACAACAACCTCTCTGACGTGGCCGAAACCGACGGTACGGTCCGTTCGACTACCACCACTACCAGCCAACTCCAGTAGCCAGCAGCAAATATCACTGTCTTTTGCGTACTCCGCTTTCAGCTACAATGGCCAGTTGCAACTGCAACAGCATCATAGTCAACAACAGCCAAGCAGTAACTCTGTTCTCAGTCGTCCAAGTGAACAGTTGTCAACTGGCAAGAAAGCTTTGCCAATGCTCTAGGAGCATTACCAAATGCATCATCACTACCAAACTTCTCATCAAGCAAACTTTATCGTCAACGACGTCAGCGGAGGTGGCTACTGCGGCGGCCTGCTTACCTTCAAAGACACTAACTGCTTTCTTAACAATCTTAACAGCAGCCAGGAGAACGAAAACGAGCACATTGTGGGTTCATTCGTGCCGGTGGTCCAGGAAAAAGTGCTGCAGGAAAATCGACTGAAGCTGCCTGTAAACAACGTCATCAGCGACGTGTCAATGTTTAATCTTGCCCGGACCTTGCTGCCCGTCAATTACCTCTACCTGGAAAAGAGCCTTGCTGACGACGGCGGCGGCGCTCGCCGCTTGGCCGTCTTCTCTCAAAAGTCCATTTTGTCAAAGACGCAAACTGGACCCATCGAGGGCGTCATTACCTTTTTCAAAAATGAGCTGTACTTTTTGTCGCAGATCGCCTACAGCGCCAAGAACCTGCGCATTTTCATTTTGGAGGCGGTTTTGCTGAATCAGAAAAACAAGAACAACTCAAACTGGACGCGTTTTATCCAGCCGGTCACCAGCCCGCAGGAGTAGAACATTGAGCTGATCACAAAAGAGTTTGCCTACACCTACGAGTGATTAACATTGTTAGTTGTGTCGAAGTTTGACGTGACTTGACCACTGTTAACTTCGGTCAAGAAGGGACCTGCAAGAAAAGCGGAAGGCCCGAGGAGACCGAGAGAAGATTTTTGTTTTCGAGATTTTGACGCGAGATTTTGCTGCAATATTGTTTTTGAGATTTTTTAATTTTAATTGACACTAAAGTAATTGCAAGTTTCTATCAATGCACAGAAAATCCGCGAGGTTTGTTGTGACTTGACTACTGTTGACTTTTGTTGACGAGGGGCCTGAGAGCGAAACGAGAAAGGCCATCGGCCGAGGTTACAGTGGAAAGTTGCGACAGAAATCTGCGGACAAGTCAGTATTAAAGTTCTACGTTGCACGGCTGAATCTACAAGTCCTAGCATGCATAAAAAGGTTCGCTAGAGTCTTTGCCGCCCAGACTTCTCCCGTTTTCCCTTTTTTGCATTTTGTCAGTAATGTAGACATTTTTGCTATCTTCCTTAAATTACCACAAAAGATTGGAGAAAAGTTATAGGAAAAACGAGCTACTGAGGTTTTTTATTATTAAAAACTGATAAACAGTCAAACTGGTTGTGCAGCGAAGCGAGCTAACTGAGCGACTTGTTATTACAAAAGTTTTACTTAAATCCAGTTACATAAATAGTTTAGTGGCGCTTATTTAGCAATATACCCTTACTGTTAAACTTCTCAATGGTCCTGCCAATTGAAAAGGGTGGGAACAAGCGATCTTTTTGCTTTGTCGGTTTGGCGCCATTGGCGATGCTTTTGAATAACCCGAATATTGCACGCAGCGAAGCAAGCACAGCCGAAACAGTCACGAACCGCTTGTTTTGAATGTGCGCTACACAGTGAAACAAAGTCAAAGCGGTTAAATGTGGCTAGTGACAGAATCGCGGCAAAAATCAATTACCACTGTCGGAGCGACACCTCAGGTAATCAAACAGGTCGGCTTGCAGTTTGCACTGACCAGGCCCTTGGGCTCTTTCAGGTTAGTAATTGAGAAGAAGGCCTGCTTTCGCTGTGCCTTATCATAGCTAGGCAGCTTCTCAACCATGGCGACAAACTTTTTGTGCGCCGCCTTTACTGGAGCAATCACATTCGGGTTGGAGTAGCACTGCACTCGTTCAAGGAAGCCCTTTCTGCCGTCAGCACTGCCGCACACTGATTCGTGGTACAGCTTTAGGGCAGCCATCTTCTTGTTGAATTGCTCTTTTGCGGCGGGAATTTTGCTGCACTTGTCGACAAATGCTTTAAAGCACTGACCGCCTTCCATCAGTTTGCCGCACAGTGTCTGCACTGATCCATCATCAGTGGGCCACTGGAACTTGCCTTCTGAAAACATGTACTCTAGATTGTAGCACTTTTTCACCTCATCATAGCTGCAGTCGTCGGCAACGACACTGGCAATGGTAATAGCTGTTGATGTGAAAAATAGTTAGTTTGACAGGTTTTAGCAAAAAGCATTTTAAACTTACCTAAAACAATAAAAAACTTCATTTTTAAATATTTAGTTGTTCTCACTTTGTGTCAACTTTTCGTTTGTGATTTGTCACTGCCAATCAGAGGCGTTTTTATATTCTTTAGAGTGCACTTTCAAGTCGACTTTAATTGTGCACCAAAAGGGTACTTTTATACAGGTCTACCGCCTTTAGTACTTTTGTACCGGACACTAACCAAAGTGCGACATTTTTAGTTACTCAATCAGTGGGTGCACTTAAAATAATCAATCGAAAGTTGACACATTTGAAAAAAGCAAAGTACATTTTTTTATTGCTCGTTAAATTTTGAAAAATAGCCTAACACAGGTATGGTCGCTAAAGAGTGTGTATTCAAGTGTTACAATAATGAGCATGTGCGTTTATTAAAAAGTAATTATCGTAGTTTTCATCGGAAACATTGAACACTGGGTCATTGATTTTGGGCTACACTTAAACCTAAACTCTTTTTTATAATTTCCTTTTAAATCACTGCAAATTAGCAGTTACTACACATAAAGTTATATATTTTATGTGTAGTATTCACATTTGTACCGGGTTTTAAATTGGTATACTTTAAATAAAAGTATGTTCTAGAAACTCAAATTCAATAACAAAGTACATTTGTAGTTTTATCGATTAAAAGTAGTGATCAATTGAAACTTATAAAACACATTTATTTTGCCAATTATAAGGAATTAACTAGTGGTTATTGGTATAACTGAAAATAATTAATAAAATATCTAAAAATGTTTTTGAAAAGTCATGCAAACAACAACTTTGCAAAAATGTTTTTTAAAAACTAGTGTATTCCAATTAAAAATTGCCCAAATCATTAAAATTAATTGTGCAATTTTACAGGTAAATAAACGTAGATATTCATGTTTTTCTCACAAACTGTGTTTTCTAACACTTTTTGAGTTTAGATGCTTTGGAAATTCGTTTTCTGGAATATGTTTTGATAACTCTCAAGCCTCTTTTCGAAACTACGCTTTTATTGTTTACAATATTATCATTGTGATTGCCCACTTTTTGGTATTGATTCCTTCTTATGAAATATCACCAAATGAAATCGTTTCAGACAACAATACTGATTCTTTGCAACTCAGTGTACGCACCTTTTCTTTTACACAATTCAGAAATGAGTTTACTGATCTTAAGCCTATTTTGCGGCACTTAATGCAGTCAATGATGATTGTCATGATCACAAACAATGCAGTCTGTTTTTCTTTCAGTTTATTTATTGGAGGTCAAACTATTGAAGATATTACAAAAACTCCTCTAATTGATCAAATACACAAAAAGTTGAGTTCAATTAAAATATTTGTATCGGGTTTTCTGATCATTGCGGTATCATACACTCTCTCTTGGGTTATTTTCAATATCAGTAAAATTAAAAGTGTTTTCAATAATACTGTTTATGGTATTCCGTACCAAGAAATGGGGCTATTCAACAGGCTATCTGCAGTGACCGCTGCAAACTTCATTCAACATATTTTTATGACCAAAATACCCGTTCTCTTTCTCTACTTAATGCTTGTTTACCAGCAAATTTTGAAACAGATGAAAAATCAAATAACAGGCAACCTGAACTTTGAACAGTTGAACACTTTGAAGGTGAAATTGGAAAAGCTAAGTAGACACCTGCAGAAGGTAATGCGCTCCTTTGCCCTTCCAATGACTGTCAACTTTATAGCCGACACCATCTTTCTCATTGCCTGCTCTTGCTTTCTGCTCATCAGTGATGACCATCGCAAAGCGCACTACTACTGCTCGATCATATTCACTCACCTCATCTACTGCCTTCTTCGCATTTCAGTGTACTGCCTGGCAGGTAGTCTGGTGGTGAACCAATTTGACCAGCTAGTGGTCACCACCTTTGAACACGTCAACAACTGGTCAAGTAGGCAATTGATGCTCTTCCAGAAGATATCACAACTGAAGTTTACTGTGACCATTTGGGGTGTGTACTCGGTGCAGCAATCAACTATGCTCTCCATTTTAGCTTTTGCCTTAAGGCAACCGTCACTCGAACTTTTTAGTTTTTCACGTCTCTAATAGTTTCCATATGAAAACAACTTTTTGCGTTTTTTTACAACCGATTTTACCTGGAGTACCTAAAATTCTGATTTTGGTCTTAAAATAATCTTAAAGACCTTATCTTGAATCGTATGGAGGGGTTTTGAAAAATATTGTTTTGGGATTTTTTAATGACCGATCAAAGTTGTGACACGTGTTTTTTACAACTTCAACTCAATGAAAAATATAGTAAAAAACAATATTTTCCAAATCCCCTCCATACGATTTAAGATAAAGTCTTTCAAATTATTTTAAAACCAAAACCAAAATTTTAGGTACTCCAGATAAAATCGGTTGTAAAAAAACGCAAAAAATTGTTTTCATATGGAAACTATTAGAGACGTGAAAAACTAAAAAGTTCGAGTGACGGTTGCCTTAAGTTATGTTATTGTTCTTTTACAAACAGAGAGCTACACAATGAAGTCTTAATAAAACAAACATTTTTGGCACAAAAGATGATTACCTTTTACTTACACTAAGCGTGAATGGTTTCACCGAAACTATTCCCATCTTTGAAAACTCAAGTTTTTCTGGTGTTTGGGGCGATTTGTCAAACCTGATTGAGTTATTACTCGGGCTAGACAAAGTTTGATTTCCTGGTATGCAAAGCGCATGCCGATGCCTGCAAAAAAATGAAACAAATTAAATTACTCTGTTGCTTATCAAGAAAAATCCTACAGTTTCTACTGCCAACGCCAAACGGAAGATAGGTGTACGGCGTCAGAAGGTGCTTGTTCTCTGGCATGAATCGTTCAGGGTTGTAGGTCAGCGGCTCCGGGTAGTACTTGGGATTGCGGTGAATGGCAAATGCCGATATGGTCACCAGTTGGTCGTTCTCCAGCTCAACTCCACCCAAATTGTAGCCATCAGTGTTCACTCGACGCTCCAGACGAACTAGTGGCGGGTAAAGACGCAGTGTTTCCTTGATACAGGCGTCCAAGTACGAGATTTTTGTCATCACCGTGTCGTAGTACTCCCCTGAAGTGATGTCCAAACCGTGCAGTGCCTCTTCTATCTCACTCAGCAGGCGGTTCTGAATCTCTTGGTCTTGCGCAAGGTGAAACAGAGTGTGCACCAAGGCGGATGAGGTGGTTCAAAACCAGCTAGGAAGAAGAGGATAATATTTGCTATAATCTCATCGTCATCGAGAAAATTTTTGGTTTTCCAAGCTGCTTGCTCTCTTCTTTTTCAACTGTAGGGTGTAAATAGGAAAATGTTATAGTTACAGCATGAGCTCAAATGCAACAAACCTTCTTTCTCATTGGAAGCGGTCAGCGTTTCATAGCTAGTCTTCTTTAATTCACTTTCGTCTACATACGCATCCATCAACAGCTGGACAAAATCGTTTCTTTTGACATTACCTTCTCGTCGCTGTTTGACCACTTGTTTTGCTAGCTGTCGAAAAAAGGCAAAGTTTTCTTGAGGGCGGATTTTGCTGAGGTACCGTCGAATGAACATTGGCAGAAGGAGATTCTCATCATTCCAAGTAGGTTTACTTTGAAAGGTTCAAACCATGTTCAATGAAAGGATTTTTTTTGCTGCGATCCCCATTTGCGTCGGTGTTAGTGGCAAAAGAAGTCGACGCGATAACGTCGATCGTAAACCCTGAAAAAACCTCCTTGACGTTGATCTCTCCACTTCCCTCACTGCTGATGCTCTCAAAGTACGACGACAGTTTGTTGAGGGACTCCAGCATCAATGGCTTCATTCCTCGCAACTTCGATGTGGTGAAGGCGGGACTGCAAATTTGCCGCACTCGTTTCCAGTCGTCATTTTCAAGGTTGAAAAGACTTTTCGTTGTGTGCTCCTCAGTGCTGATTGCCTTGCGGCGATTGATGAAGTACTGAAAATCCGATTCAAAAAATGGTGCGATGAAAAAGTTTGCTATGAAATGGCTGCAATAAAATGACCGCCTACCTGAAAATCCTTAACCATGACTAGTTTTATCAGCTCAGGATCGGTTATTGCCAGAGCAGGTAATGAGCCAATGTAAGTGCCATAAATCTAGTAATAATGAAGTTTGTTTTTAAGGGGGGACACCGCGCACTTTTTTACTGCTTTTTAGAATTTTGATTTCGGGGTGGCTATGAGGTTCATGAAAAATGTACTTAATAAGGATTGTTAAGAATTTCATGTAGAACAGTTTTGTGTTGATACTATAGTCCTCCGATGAGTGGGTCGCTGTCGGTAACGACACCAATGTTCTGATCATTTAGGTTCCATTATCTTCAAAACGAGTAATACCAAAAATTTGATCGAGGTGTCAAAAGAAAGGTGACTAAATTATCTAGATTTTGTCAGACTCGGAATATTTTTAAGTAGTTTGACGTCTCAGATAATGATTTTTGAATGATGGTGAAAGACGAAAACTGACTTAAAATATAGTACTTTCAAGAAAATGCAGATTTCAAATATTTTTTAAGTATACAACAAAGTTTAAATTTCAAAATCGGAGTCTGACAAAATCTAGATAATTTTGTTATCTTTTATTTGACACTTTGATCATTTTTGTGGTATTACCCGTTTTGAAGATAATGGAACCTGCGTGATTCAAGATCTTGCTGAAAAAAGTTGTTGACTTGAAAAGAAAACCAAAAATTCGAAAAAAAAATTGTTGTGAGCGCGTTGTCCCCCCTTAAAGTGAGCCATTTTTGAGGGAAAGTGGGCTTCCCTGCGCAATACATTTGTATATCAAAAAGGTCATTTTTTCGGTACACTTTTCTCAGCAACCACACATCGGATTAAGATGCTGTAAAAAACAAAATAAAGGCAAGAATGTAATCTTTTTTTGTATCAGAAAAAAATTAAAGTTTAAAATTAAATTGTATTATTATTTACGTTGTAAAAAGTGTTGTTTTTTAAAATCTTGATATTTTTTTTAAATATATTATTAAACCCAAATTTTTTCTGATACAAAAATAGATCACATTCTTGCCTTCATTTTGTTTTTTATTTTATTTTAATCTGATGCGTAGTTGCTGAGAAATGTGTACCGAAAGAATGACAATTTTTGAATCATTCAGTGAGATGTTTACATGGGTGTTTTAGGGCACAAAAGGGCCATTCATGCAATAGTACGCCCTGAGAATTTTATGTAAACTTTTCACTGCAGTGCACGTGTTTACGAAATTTTTCTTATTGTCGCCAACTTTTGCTCTTGTTGTCCACTGTTCTTGTCTGAAAAACGATCAAGTCCTACAATCTTTACAAGTTTTTGATCAGCAAGTGATACTTCTCAAAGACCAAGATAACAGCACTGAAGGTTACCAGCAGGTGGTGAGCGATTCACAGTGCCCCTTTATCCGCGCCAGCAACCAGTACCTTGCCGTTCTTCAGCTGATCAACTGATTCCTCTCCATTGCCATCACCACATTGTCCTGACCAAGTTTCTGCAGGAGTTTATAGTCTTGGCGACGTTCACTGTTCCAACTATAAGCGCGCAACCAGCTCACTTTTCCGCGTTTTAAACATTGCCCTCAAGAAGCGGCCCCCACTGACCGAGCAAATACTGAATTTTTTACTGGAGAGCATCTTTTCACCCTCCTACACTCACTACATTGAAAAGTTTTTTGTCTTTCTGGAGCAGCACTGGGATTTAGCTCAGCTGATGGTGGACAAGTTCATCGCCCAGCTGGTGATACTCTTCAAAGACTAAGATAACAACAATGAAGGTTACCAGCAATTGGTGAGCATTTCGCTGTGTCTCTTTATTCGCACCAGCCACCAGTACCTTGCCTTTCTTCAGCTGATCACCTGGACCATCTCCATTGCCAATCACCACATTGTCCTCACCGAGTTTCAGCTGGAGTTTATAGTCAACTTTATTTGCATCAACTGTCTGCAGTGGCCGCAGTCGTCTGCCGCAGCGCTCACCTGCTGTACATCGATTCTCTACTACCAAAGGGTGACGTTCAAAGTGAAGGAAGCACTGCTCACCATTCTCGAGTGGCTCAAGAATGAACGAAAAGTGGACATTGAGACGTCCAGCTTAGCGCAAATCTATCTGCTGGCGCTTTGTACTCTCAAGGAGGAGTACATTTTGGTTTACCTGGTGCTCTTCTTTTATAGATTCTTTTGTTTATTGCCCTTTTTCCGTTTTCATTTCATCACTAATAAAGGTATTTTTTGTGTTATACATAATAATTTGTTCAAATTTCTTATTGTGTAAAAACTTTTAATAATTAATTTGCTTAAATTTTAATTTAAGATGCCTCGAACAAAATTGTGTGGAAGATTTTCGTTAAAAAATCGTCAAATCAAGCAAAAATCTGCATTGGAAGCTGGAAAAGCTAGAAGATCAACACAATCATCATCACCGTCAACTGCATTATCACAAACACACACTGTAGCACTAATTACACAACCACCTACTCAAACACACACACCTCTTTTACCTTCACAGCAGCAGCATCAGCCACTTTCTACAGTTGAAATCAGTAATACAATCTCTGCACTATCTATCTCAGAGTTTCCAGCTGCTCCTCAAACGGTTACATTTGACTTTTCATATTTGGACACTACTCGACCGGTTGAAAAGGCAGCTGACAAGTTTAGTGGTCGTTGTGAAAAACTATCCAAGTTTCCAGCCATTGCACCTACCTACGATCTTATTGACACGGGTGAGTTCTTTTCATTTTTGAGCGATAAACTTGTGTGCGCAAAGTGCAATGAAAAGGTACGGTTTCGCAACTGTCCGCTAGAAGGGTTATCTAGGCGTTTTGATCTATACTGCAACCAATGCTCGCTTTTAGGTTCGTACAGAAACTCCAAAACCCGTTCTTTCGACAATGATCAAAAGACTCAAACTTTTGAAACTATTAATGCGTCTGTTGTTGTTGCTGCAAGATTAGCTGGAATTGGCAAAGAGAGCACAGAGAGATTGTTTGCTACTATAGGAATGCGGGCACCTGCTAGCAATTGGCTCTTTTACCAGGAGATAATTTCTTCTGCCTTTGCCTTGAGAGCTGAGTATTCAATTGCTCGCGCAGTCAGTCTTGAGGTGTTACTTACAGGCACGAAAGAAATCGCAGCTTCTTTTGATGGTTCGTGGATGAAACGAGGGCGAACTAGCAACGTAGGGCTAGTTTCAGTAATTAGTTTGCAAACAAATAGAGTACTAGGAATTGATGTTCGCCACAAATTGTGTTCTCGTTGCGGAGGGAAAGGCGGTTGTTCTCTTGGCACTATGTGTCAAATTAACCATTCTGGCTCATCTAGCTCAATGGAAGCTGCAGGGGCTATTGCCGTAACACTAGGCCTTTTTAATCAGTTTGATGTGAAAATTACTCAGTATCTAGGCGATGGCGATAGTAGTTCGTACCTTCGCACGTCACAAGCTGTTTCGTGGCCTATGAGCAAACTGGAATGCATCAATCACCTGTCTGGGCGGTTGTATAAGAACATCAAAGCTACAGTGAACAGGGCCAAAGGTTCAGGGATTGTTTTGGGCGGCAGGAACAAGCTTAGCGAAGCGGCAATTAGCAAATTAATGAAGTTTTATAGGTTTGTTCTACATCATTATAATGATGTTGAAACAAAACAAACTCGAGTGCTTGCCATCTGGGAGCACGTTGCTTCATCCGATGCCAGTCATAACCATAGCGGCTGTGATCCAGATTTTTGTCAGTTTTTAAAAGCGCAAGCAACAGGAGAACCTTTTTCTCATTCTGGTCATTTTCACATTGACAGAGAAGTTATGACTGCAGTGAGAGGAGAGTTTGAAAGGCTCTCTGAACCAGGGTTGTTGTCAAGAGCTTTGCATGGGCGCACTCAAAACTCTAATGAGAGTTTTAATGCAGCTGTTTGGAACATCTTACCAAAAGCTGGATTTGCTAATCGGCAATTAGCAGAGTTATCGGTCAACATGGCAGTATGTTTATGGAATGATGGCCAACTTTCAGTTTTTGACGTTTTGAGCGCTTTGGGAATTGGCGTGAATGAAGAGTTAAAGAAACACGCGCAAAAAGTAGAAAAAGTCCGCACTTGTAAGCGCGCGTTAAAAAGCCTGAGCAAGGGTTCAAAACGGCAAAAAAGGAGGAAAACGATGAGAAAGATTATGCGCCTGGCCAGTTCTACTAATTTTGCCAACATTCACTTTTTTGCACATTGCACACATTTATTAATTGCTCAAAATGAAAAGAACTTACCAGTGTCGATCAGGTTATAGATAGACGCAGTTGTGAGAAACTTGATCTATTTTTGCATTGATTTCTAAACTTGCAGTTTGACTTCTCAATTGATCAAATAGTGTCAAAGTATGTGAAGTCAAATGTAACCGATTGAGGAACAACGGGATCATTGAAATGGATAGTGCTGAGCTTGTTTTACTTATTTTTTACTGGATAAAGTAACTGTTGTTGCTGAACAATTATTAAACCATAAATAAACTTTATTAGAAAATGTCCACTTTAGAAGACCGACTTTGTGGTAGCCGATAAAGTGTGATTTTCGCGCGCTTTGGTTGTTGGCAAACCTGTGGTTGGTTGTGGCTGTGCTAGCGGCTGCACTCTCAGGGCAGCTTAGAGTCACTCATACATACTGTGATTTTTTCACGCTGACGATTTTTTGTGTGAACGCAGAGAAGCCCACTTTCCCTCAAAAATGGCTCCC
>JAMZRA010000001.1:10495594-10518699 GCA_024499935.1 Tyrophagus putrescentiae | reverse complement strand
GTTTCTGACGGTGTTTCTCTCAGCTGATAGACACCAGATTCTGCTGCTGTTGTTGTTGTGATTTTGTTTGTGTCCACCACCACCACTTTTCCACTCGCTTCTTTGGTTCGCTCCTTCTGACCACTGACATTCACCCGTTCCAACGCTCCGAGCTCCCTGCCATGGCCGACATTACGCCCAACCTCGAGTCGGCTGGTGATGTGGCTCCCATTGTCGCAGAACCGTCATCCAGCGGCGGCAACTCTGAGCCATGCTGCCGTCGGATACTGTCCGCCGCTGACATTGACTTTTGGATCCACTCGGAAGGGTACCGTGACTACCTCAACTTCATCCGGCAGCTGAATGACTTTGCCAAGCGGGTGCACGGAACGGCGCTGAAGTCGAGGGCGGAGGTGGTGCAGCCGTCGCTGGTGAAGGTGGTCGCCCTGCTGGACCGCCTCTCCGAACTGGTCGACCAGATTGTGCCCTTCAATGATGACAAGAACCAAAGGTGACTCCCTTTTTTGTTTGCTTGTCATCGCTTTTTTCTAAATTGTCCTGTATTTGCACAGGTTCGGCAACAAGGCCTATCGCGTCTGGTTTGAGCAGATGCTCGAAGTGGCGCAGCTCGAGCTGGAGGCGATCTTCGGCGAGCGGGACGGCGCCGAACTCGCCTTCTACCTGGGCGACTCCTTCGGCAACAAGGTGCGCATCGACTACGGCACCGGCCACGAGATGTGCTTCGTCATCTTCTCATGGGCGTCTACAAGCTGGCGCTGATACCGGCCGCGGCGGCGCCCACCGACGGCGAGACCCTCTCCCGGGCCGTCTTCCAGTCGCTCAGCCACCAGCTGTTGACCGTCTTTGCCCTCGTCTACCTGCCGCTGGTGCGCAAGATTCAGCTGCGGTACCGGCTGGAGCCGGCGGGCTCCCACGGCGCCTTCTCCCTCGACGACTTTCAGTTCCTGCCCTTCTACTTTGGCTCCGCGCAGCTGATTGACCATCCCAGCCTGGCGCCGGGCTCCTTTCCCCAGGCCAGCGTCGCGGAGAAGCACAAGGAGGAGTTCATCTTTCACGCCGCCGTCGCCTTCATCCACCAGGTGAAGCGGGGGCCCTTTGCCGAGCACTCCAACCAGCTGTGGAACATCAGCGGCGTCGATGACTGGGCGAAGATCAACAGCGGCCTCTACAAGATGTACCTGAAGGAGTACCTGCCCAAGTTTCCCATCGTCCAGCACCTCTACTTTGGCGAGCGCGTTCTCGTCTGGAAGCGAGTTTAGGCTTTAGGCTTTAGCTTTGGAGTTCGTTGTTGTTCAATCGGTTGTACTGTTGTGCCTAGCACCACTGCCGATTTTGTTCTTATCCATTATGTACAAACAAAGTACCCTCTCTTTGAGGGAATCTCATTAAAAGCACTATTCTTTGACCATTCTTGTTTGTTTCAATTGTAGGACGACGAAGGGGGCGTGTACCTGGTCAAGGTGGATTACCGGTACTTGGACCCCCAGGGCTCCAGCTTTTCTTTGCCTGATGGCGGTGATCAGCAAGTGCTCTACAAGTTTGAGTACCACATCCTCTACAGCTGCAGCTACCAAGTGCCAGTGCTCTACTTTAGCATTTGCGATCAAGGTAGGCGTTTCCACTATGAATTTGGAGCTGTGTTTTCACTGTTTTTCTTTTTCAGCTGGCCAGGCAGTGTCCCTCGAGTGGCTATGGCGCCGCCTGCCACGCTCTCTGCTCACTCCGTCGCAGCAGACTGAATCGGGAGCTGGTGGAACCTCATCATCATCATCATCAAAGTCTGAAGAGCAGCTGTACGCCCTCTTTGGGCAGATGGTCACACAGGTGGTATGTTTTACGGGGGATTAAATCTAAAACAACGCCACTGTTTGTACCACTTTTGACCTTTTGGCCATTATTTTATGCGACCAAAACACTAATCCGCTTTTTCAATTTCTAATTTTTTTCTGCCAGATGCACCCAATCACCGGCAGCCCCACTTTCACCATCCACCCCTGTCGTACGGCTCAGCTGATGTCTCCACTGATGATGGCAACAGCAAGCACCACCACCTGCACCTGCAACTACCTCATCACCTGGCTCAGCTCACTGGCGCCCGTCGCCGGACTGCTTCTGCCTAACCAGTATGGTAAACTGATGACCACCACCACCACTGCTCATCGGTAGACAAGTCAGATTGAGCAAACAAAAAAATTGGCTTTATTGATCAGTCTTCCCGACCACAACCACAACCACTGCTGCAGTGATTGCTTTGAGGGAATCTCCAGTTGCTGTTCTTCTTTTTTCGACATATGCACTTGTGAAGATTGCTGCTGTAAGGGTTGCTGCGATGGCTGTGGAGATTGTGACTGTAATTGTGGTTGTGGCGATTGATTTGAATGATGCCAATGTATTTTATATGTGATTTTGGTGTCACGTGTGAAGAGAAGAAGACGACGGCAACCTGTCACACGATTTAGTGTAAAAAATTTTGCACTTTTAACAGTTTTTGAAAAAAAAATCAAAAATGGTCAAACTTGAATTTATTGAGTTGAGTTTTTGAGTTGAAATAAAAGAATGGCCCTAGGACCTTAGGAATGAACCAAAAAAAATAATTTAGCTCATGAGCTTAACGTCTAACAAATGAGAGTAGAAACGAAAAACCAGTCAGTTTTGCAAAAAAAATCAAAAATGGTCAAACTTTGATTTTTTTTGAAGGCAGGAACAAAAGGAGGGTCCTAGGAGCCTTGGAATGGCTCCAAAAACGGGTAAAAAACTGGTTCCAGAGAGTCTCGATCTCTCGGCCTTCGCGTTATTAGCACGACGCTCTAACCAACTGAGCTATGGAACCATTTAACTGGAGGGAATAGGGTATCACAGCCTCTTAGCTGAACCTCCTGAAATGTTGGCTTCACTGTGCTTCACTGTACACGGGCAGGAAAGCCAACATTTCAGGGGTTGAGCTAAGAGGCTGTGATACCCTATTCCCTCCAGTTAAATGGTTCCATAGCTCAGTTGGTTAGAGCGTCGTGCTAATAACGCGAAGGCCGAGAGATCGAGACTCTCTGGAACCAGTTTTTTACCCGTTTTTGGAGCCATTCCAAGGCTCCTAGGACCCTCCTTTTGTTCCTGCCTTCAAAAAAACCAAAGTTTGACCATTTTTAAACATTTTTTTAAAACAGCTCTAGTGCACGAGTTTTAGAAGGATTGGTGTGAGAATTCAGATACCTGAACATTAGCAAAAAATTTGTTTGAGCTTTTAGTTGCATCTGCCTTTTATTAAAAAATGAAATAAAAAATAAGCGTACAAAAACAATGAGCAGTAGTGCAAACAAGTGATATTTTAGTAGATGGTAGTTTTTGGTTGAGTGTTTCAAGTTAGCTGATGTCAGTGCTGAACTAGTTAAAAACTGAATTTGCGGTGAGCACTCTGAATAATTGATGGACTGCAAAACTAATGAAAATAATGGGCAGAAGTGGTTGATAAGTGATGTCATTATTGGGCACAGCGCTACCGTACTGTCTTGGCTAAAATGGCGGCGATCGATGCGGCGAAGTAGTGCGCAGTGAACCAGTGTGGCTGCTACTGAAAGTGTCCAGTGTGTTTTTTAGTTGAAGTTTGTTGTTGAAGTTTAACGAGGTTAGGATTCTTATGGTTGCATGTTTATTTGCCAGAACTGAGAGATAAAAAAAGGTGATTTGTTGCAGTGAGAAGTTAGCTGCTTGTTTTTCTGAAAATGAAGAAAAGGAAAAATTAACAGACAAAACAGAAAAATTATTTGTACTTACTGAAATCTCAATTGCTACAAGTAAAACTTTTGTTTAATTTCTGCATTTTATAGGAATTTTATTTTGTTCATTTTCTTTCAATTTTCGCGCATCAGTCAATATAAAATTTTTGCTTGTAACAAAATTTTTAAAATCGGTGTGATTTGCAACAAATTGTTTTTCAGTATTTATTAAATTTAACGACGCAGTAAGTTTTCGGTTTTTGTCTTTTTCTCTGAGTTTTATTATTTTTTGGTTTTTAGAAGTTAGGTAAAAATCTGTTGAATAGTCTATTTTTATTTGTTCAGATAAGTTTTCATTATTCAAAAACTCTTTAAGAAGTTGGTTCCGATTAAAATTTGTAATATAATACCAACAATCTTTTGAATTAACATAACAATTTGGATCACTTTTAAAACTTCCTTTGCCGTCAGGGATTTGCCAGAAAAAATTTTTACCATTAATTGTTTTGTCATGTTTTATAAGATGATTTAAAAACTCTATTTTTTCACAGTTTGTTCTGACTCCTTTAGAAACACATGTCTCATATTTTTTAAATAATACATTCATTTGTGTTGCAAATTTTTGTTCAATGCCATCAATTTTTACACCTTTTGCAGCTTGCTCAAAATCATATCTGTGAGCAGATCCAAGTAAGTGTTGAATTCCGTCTTGATTGTTTGGAAAAGTTGCGTTACACAATAAACATTTAAATCTGCCGTTACTAAATGGTTCTTTAGAAAAATCAATACTGCAATGCCTTTTTAAATCATGTTCCCAGCGATAATTATTTTTTATTGCGTTTTGTGGTGTATTTAAATGATCCAAATGAACCGCCCTTATATGAAACTCGGCAAACTCTCTTGAATCGGTTTTAAACTTGCAATAGTTGCAAGTAAAAATTCCTAAATTTGAGCAATCTTTTCCTTCCAAACGATCAATCGGATCAACAAGGTTGTTGCTTTTATGCGTTTTGATATGCTCAACGCAATTTTCTCTCAAAATAAAGTATTTTGGGTCATTGTCATCGTGGTGCGGACATTTAAATTGTGAAATTAATTTATCATTTTCCATACGGGGGTGAGGTGGAACGTATTGGCCAAGAGACATTAGCCTATGGTTTATGCCTCTGTTTTCATGTTGTTGAAGAAGTCTGTATGACGAAAACACTGTTTTGCATACAGAACAAAAATGAATTTTGGCACCTCGTCTCGATTCAACATGTTTAGTTATTCCTTGTGGTGTGTCTGCAATTCTGCCACAATAAGGACATTGATCTAAAATTTTTTTAATTTAAAAACAGTTTGATATACAACTAAAAAACTTACTTTTGTTTTTTTTTGAAACTTTCTTTTTTGGCTTAAAATAAAATCAAAAATAATAAAATGTTAAAATTAAAATTAAACAAATTTAATAACTCACTCTATCAGAATTGAATTTATAATTGTGATTTACAAATTTTTCCGGAATTTCTAACTCCAGCATCGGTTCAAACGACACTTCATGTTTGTCGCCAGTGTACATAACATCAGGATTATCAAAAATAAATTTTATAAATAGCAAATATTCAAAAGAAGATTTAAACATTGTAATACGTTGAGTTGCAAAATAATCACAATCAAGTAAACACTCGTAACTTCTTGCAATAATTAGCTGCACATGCACTTTTGAAACTAATTCTGACAGTCTAATCATATTTTTAATTTTCTTTTTATTGTTGTAAATAGAAACTTCCATTATTTTGTGAAAATATTCTTCGTTTAGCTTTTCTTCTTTTAATTTTGCCAAAACAGTTTTTAATTCTATAAAACAAAAAAATTAAAATTTATAACTTGAAATAATGTTTACCTTTAAGTGCCATTTCCAAAAGTTTAGGACATGCAGAAAACAATGGAATCTACAAACAAAGTTATAATTAAAAAATAAATTATTTGTAAATTGATTTGATGTTTACCAGAATATTTTCAACTTCATTGGCAAATCTGATCCTTTCAATCCAATCTTCGTCTTTAAACGCAAAATCAATTGTTGCAAATGGAAAAATTCTGGTCCAATAATTTTGATGAATGGTAACTGTCGGACCAGTTTTTAAAGTCAAGCTGTCAAAAATTAAACTTGTATCATGATAAAGATTACTTCCAAATTTGTAAAACAAAGTAGTTTTTTTTGTAATTCGAAAAGCTGAGTTAAGATAAGGTTGACCGTTTTCAAATTTAATTTGGTTTTCCCAAGTATTTATTTCATCTTTTTTTGAGATTTCGAGTACAAGCCCAAACTTTCCAATCTGTCGGATACCTGACTCGATGTTATAGTCGGCTACAAACTGCATTGCCTGTTTAGACAAGCAGTTTTTCAGATACTTTTCAGGTTCATTTGGTTGGACACAAAGTTTGTGTCTCATTTTAGCAAGCTCGAATGATTTTTGGGAATTCATTGTGTGATTTTTTAAAACCCACAAAGTTGCTTGTTCACTGTACAAACAAGCGGGATAATGGTTAGCCGCAAAAAAAGGTACAATTAAAATTTTATTAAAATTGTTTTCAAGAAAACCTCTTGCAAGATGTGTGTGAATTTTTCGTGCGCCATTAAAATATAAAAACTGTCCACTTAAAAGGTATTTAGCATAAATCAAATGTTCAAAAGGCCTGCGTTCAAAACCAGAACCAATGTAAGCTAAATTAGATTTAAGAAGTTGATAATCTTCTTCAGTAAAAACATTTTTAAAATTTTGGTTCCATTCAACACTTTTAAGTTTTTCAACTATTTTTTCAACTTCTTCTGTAAGTGTGAATATAAAATAGCTTTTGCAAGATCTTATATTTGCAAATGTTTTGTAATATCGAGTTTGTCTGTCATTGGAACTTTCATGACGTGTAAAAAGTGAATGAATTATGCTATAAGTTTCAAATTTTTCTGTTTCAATTGAATAAAAATCACTGTTTGCTGCTTCCATAAAAGATTCAATAATAGGTTTGTCATTACTAAAACTGTCAAAATCACACTTCTGACCATCAAACATTTTTTCTGGTTTTTCTTTATGATAACCATAAACTTTGTCTTCTGAAAAATCAAAAAGCGCCAATTGATCCAAATATTGAATGTTAGAAACACCTTTACAAGTTTTAAGTCCAAATGGGTTCCGTAAAATATTTGATTTAGAGTCAGTTTTAAGTTTTTTTGTTGGAAGTTCATCTTCAAAAGAATTAGCCAGTCGTTTGCATGAAGTAGGTTTAGCGTAGTTTTTATTAACAGTTAAAACAATGTAAAAAAATAAAATAACCAAATAAATTGATTTTTTGGTCATAGGTGCCATTTTTCTATAATTTTAAGTTTTATAATTGTTATTATTTACTTGTTTAAAATGAATTAAAAACTTACTTTAGTTTACATCAGGTTCTTTTTTATTATTGTAACTTGTGTGAGTGGCATTAAGAATTGAAAAAAAATATTGTAAACGTTTTGTAAAGTGTAGGTTTATATTATAAAAACCAACAAAATTTATAAATTACACTGCAGTAACATTGTTAATTCCAGTGGGCGTTGTCTACAAAAATATGCAATTTAATTAAAATAAATTTTTATTGTTCAACTTTGAATATTTGATTTGTATTGATGTTTGTATCCTGTTTAAGATAAACTAAAAATTGTAATCTTTTTTGTATTGTTACATTTTTTTTGTTAAACGGATCTAAAAAAACTGTTGATTTACTTTATCAACGACTTTGTAAATCCTATTATTTGCATTTTTTGCTTTAAACTAAAATTATTACAAACAATGCATATTTTTGTTGAAATGATATTATGATGTACATTGATGTAATAGTACAACACTTTTCTTCGGCTTAGGTAGAATAGAACAAGGTAGAGATAAGTGAAAAAGAAGAAGAAAAAGAATAGTTTGAAGTGGTCTGACTCTATGATCACAAGGTGAACATGGGAGTCAGACAGATGAATACAATGTTGGTTATTTGAAGTGGTATACAATAGTAGGGGTAAAATAGGATCAATGTGTGTTCAGCCAAGACAATGGACAATGGTTAGAGGTAGATGAGTGTATTGTGTATGGAAGGAAAGGAAATAAGGCAAATAAAGGTAGGAGGAAAATAGAAGAGATAGAGGTAGGAAATGGAAGTATAAAGGTCTTCGTTTAAAGAGAGAAGACCAAGTATGGTAAGGTAAATAAGGATAGAATAGAAAGGAGTAAGATAAGGAGAATAGAGCAAGTTTGGTTACCAAAGTGGATTAGAGTCTCTTATTGACTAACTTTCGAGTTTAGTCGGCCTTAATTTTAACAATGCACAATGCATTCAGAGCATGATCGCCTAGGTCTTTATTTACCGAACAAAGTTCTCCAGAATGGTCAGAACTGGTACCTTTAGATAAACATTTATAGGGTGGAAATATGCTTTACTATTACATTGATAAGGGGTATATTGGATGTGTTGGTTAAAAAAAGAAAAAAAGAAAAGGATTGCATAGTGTTTGTTTGAGTTGATTTATCGATGTGTGTGGGAAATTGGCTGGCTTATACATTGTTACTATTATAAAGTGGTTGTGTGTTTGAGTGATAAACAGAAAAGAAAAAAAAGAAAATATGGCTAAACATTGGCTTATGATATGGAATGGGTAAAAATGTAGACAAAAAAACTGTGTTACAGATAGAACAAAGTAAAAAAAGACAAAATAAGGGATAAAGTAGAGCAAAAAATAAAAGATAAAAAATGTTGGGAGTAAAGGTTAAGATAGGAAAAATGAAAATGAACTCAAGGTTACCCAACTATAATCAATTATGAGCTAAAATGTAGGTTTTTGGCACTTAGTAAATAATAAATTGGCAAGAAATTTTGGGTTTAGAAATACTTTCAAGTTTAACAAAATCCAATAAAAATTAAAAAATAGTACATTTTGATATGCTAAAACATGGTCAAATAAAGTTTTACTATTACAAATATTTACGCCTAAGGTTAAAAACATTGTGTAGTTGTAGATATTTTAAATACAAAAGATCTGAAAATGTTTTTAAAAATTGAGCATTAAGCTGGTCAAGCATAATCAGCGTAAATGTCAAATAATAATTTGAACTTTTTAGTAGGAATCTGCTTTACCTATATAGATATGTACATTTAAATCAAATGTCGTTATTTGTTTAGTGCATTTAAACAATAGTGCATTCTAAATGGAGCTTATAGTTTAACACAAATCAACTAATATGATAGATAAATGAAATTGTCAAAAAAATGATTGGATATTTGTAGTGTTATAGTAAGCTTTGTTTGATTACCTTATCACTTGTTTTATTACTCAAATAGTTTAGTTTTTAGTAATGTCAAAACTAATTCATTGTACGTTGGCTTAAAATTATCAGTTTTTTACATCAAGCGTATAACAAAAAAATTTCAAGTGCAATGCAGTTGTTTTCGTCTCAATAACTTCCAAAGTTTTTGTATAAAAATGCTGCAAAATAAGCAAATTTTTTAATTGTTTTACAAATTTAACATTATTATTAAACAATTTTCATTTGTTAATCTTTGAAAATGAAACTTTTATTTTGTGTTTTATTAATTATTTGTATTCAAAACGTGTGGTTTATTGAATCGAAAAAATCGTTTCTCGATACTTACAGGTCAGAAGACTGTAAAAATGAAATTCGATGTTTACTGAAAGTGTTTGAATTTATCTGTAAGTTTATTGTTAATAAAACAGTAGTATTATTAATTTTATTTTTTAAATAGATACCGAATCGGATATTGAATTTGAAAACTCACAGCGGGCAGATCATTTTCGTGAAATGATTGGAGAAAATGAAGCTGACGCAACACAACTTTTTGAAAAAAAACTTCTTGTGTATAGTATTTTAAATCCTTCTCTGGCTAATAGCATTATTAACGCATTTCAATCAGATGAAGTTACAAAATTGTCAGATGTTGGCCAATACAAATCAGTCTACAAATCAATTAACATCAAGCAACTTGAACGCTTATTTGCGTATATTGGAAGTGGCGTTTATTCGCGCCATCATGAGCACCTTTTTAATGCCAAAGCAATGTGTCCAAATGAAAGTAATTCTTTTGTATTTGACAATGTTTCTCCAGTAAATTTTTACATTTGCTCAACTCTTTTTGATCCGCCTGAATCAAAATTTGATCAAAATTTTGATGTTTTTGTATATCCGATTATGGGAGTGAAAAATTTAAACGAAGCTTTAAAACTTGAAACAGCGATGATTTATACTTTACATGATGTCTTGGTTAACTTTAAACCAGGTAATTTAATTGATGCTAATGAAATTCATTTTCTGGCTCACTTTGCCATTGAGTGCGCTTTTCGTTTTATAAAAAACGAGTACAAAAACATCAGATATGATCATCGAATCACCCCAGAGTTTCCATACTATCAGTTGCACTCGTTCGGTTTGTATCCCGAAAAAATAGCACCAAAAAAAATTTTTTATCAGGGAAACTCTTTTTACGAGTACGATACACTTAGTTATGAAATGGCAGATGGAGAAATTTTAAATGATCTAACGCCTACTGTCCGTTTACCTGTTGGAATTATTGATTATGATTTATCAAATGAACAAGCACAAAAAGATGTTTGCACACAATTGGATAAACAAATGGTAAATAATTAATTTTTAAAATTTTATAAACTTTTATTTTGTTTTATTTTAGGAAATTATTTTTAAATTTAACGAACCAAACGTTTTGGAATGCTACAACAAAGGTAATTTTTTTACAAATGCGTTTTAAAAATAAAAATTTTATTTTTTGTTAGAAAAAGAGAATATTGGTAAAAACAGCAAAAAATCTTTTAAAAATTATGTGGGTGAATTGTACTATTCACTAAGTGCGTGTATTAGACGCCCTTTTGAAAAAAATGTTCAAATCACGGATTATCAAATTGAGACAAACAATGATCTTCTGCAAAGAGTTCGAGCAAAATTCGAATTTCTTATGTTGTTTACACTCTACGTGGATAATGACAAAAATAATTTATTTATACTAACTGGGATAACAAAAATTTCGAAAAAATCATTCCAAATCAAAAACTTCCAACGAATTTTTACTCACGATGTGTCACTCATGTAAGATGTTGTTTTTGGTTATGTTAGTATTTTTAATTGGCAATATTTTTTAAAAATGTAGGCACGGACATCCTTGGAAATTGATTTAGAAGAGAAAAAAGAGGCATATAAAAAAATGATTTCAATCGAAAATAGTGCCGAACTAAATGACGAAGAACCTTCGGATGAAGAAAATATCGAAGAAAAGATTTCTGAAATAGAAATTGAAAGTTTGCTTGATTTGAGCAACCTTTCTGATTTTGATGACAATAGTCAAAATGAAGAAAATGGCGGCAGCAGTGAAGGTACCGACGAAAGCGAAGATGACGACTATGGCGATGGTGGCGATGAAGTTGAAGATGAGGATGTTAATATGGAAACTGACCACGATTACCGTCATTTTTATGAAGATGGCACTTGCGATCCTTGGGAAAATACTGAAAATGATAAAAATTCAAATTGTTAATTTAACCATTATCCCTTCCCTAAAATTTACTTTAAAATAAAAAGTTAAACTTTAAACAAATTGTCAAGTTTTTGCCTTAAATTGTGTGTCATTTCTGTTTTAGTTAAACAGTTTTATTCTTGTAATTCACTTTGATATACTGTTTTCAACAAAAATTATTATTTTTAACTTGTTTGTAAATTGAACAATATACATCAGTTTGTTTAAACGTATTAAACCCTTATTAGTTTATTTGGTTCACAATTAGTCAAAATCTGTTACTTGCGTTAAAAACAGTAGTTTTGCATACAATTTTTTTAAACAATTGTTTGCAAACAATGTAAAATTAATGAATTTGCAAAATAATTAATTTTTATTTTAAACAATGATTACAAAAACTTTAAAACAAAGATAAAAATTTTGGACAAAACAATTAAATTAATTTAGAGTTGTTTTATTGAAGTATTGCAAAAAATACTTTTTAAATGTTGCTTCAAAGTTTATTAAAAATCCAAATCAAGTTAGTTTTTTCACTTAGCAGTGCAGCAACTGCAAAAAAATAAAACTAGTTGAGCAGTGCAGCTTCGCATTTACTGTTTGTTTTGACTTTGATACGAGTTTGAAAATTACGCATTCTAATAAAAAATATAATTATTAGTACAAAAAGAACTGTTATAAAAAGCATCACTAGAATGCAAACAAAATTGTTTTCAATGGTTTGCGGCGAGTCATTAGTTGGATTACACAAAGATTGAAAAAATGGGGATGACTCGTCTATATACCGACAAATGTCAATTTTAGTCACCATTTTAGTAAAATTTAGAATAACTAAACAACTTATGATTTGCAGTTAATTAATGCTAAAATACATTGAAAGTAAAAACGTTCAATTGCATTGCTTTTATTATAAGTTTTATCAATGTGTTTGGAGGCGGGTAAAACGTTGATAAGGAGTTTTAATCAACCAATATTGGAAAACAAATATAAATAAAACTTTACTTTACATAGACATTGTTGTAAATCATTGTCTCACAATTTTGTAATAAAAGTATTTTTATGTAGGCAGTTTAGTTGGGCGTATAAAAAACCTAGTTTTTTGTGTTCTCATTTAATCCCTACCCTTTCTTGTTTTAAGTTTTGTTTTTTTATCACAATTTACAAACATTTAGCTCTTTACATGGCAATCTTTTTTCATTATTAAAATTAAAGCGATCTCTTTTGTTCAGCAATTCATCATCTCTGCAATTACTCTCAGTAAGCATGTGCAATTAGGGCTCCTATGCAAGTTTTTTCTGTGCACAATGGATTGAGTCACGAACTAGTTGCCGACTAAACTGTGCACAGACACAAGTGCCCTGTCTTCACAGTCCGCCGCTGTACGGTGCAGCCTGTACCAAGTACTGAAGAACTTTGAAGCTACAAATTTTTCTGCTCGTCAACGAGGAGAACGACAACGACATAGCATCGATAGAGTTTACCACCAGTTGGTACTGTTGGTAATAATTTAATCAAACTTTCATTACCAATGAATAGGACTGGCAGTTTCCAACGACTAGGCAACATTGAATCGATCATCAAGTATCGACGGTGGCCATACACCACACCAGTAGGAAACGAAAAATACATTTGACGAGCTTTCGACGCGTCAGCTGTGCACAACAGGCGCAGCAGAGGCAGAGAGGACCAGCAGCAGTTGGCTGCGGTTGTTTACATTTTGTTTTGATTTGACTTTTGCCTGAAATTGTGATTTCTTTGTTGCATTTCCAAACTATCTTTCTCCGCCGCTTTGTGCAATGATCCCTCAATGATTGTTAGTCATTTTTTTTGTGCATTTTGCCACCATTTTCAGTAAATGTTAGCCGTCGTCGTCGTCGTGCACAATGGACATCTACAAGACCATTGTCGTGTGTCGTAAATTGCCGCTGAAAATCGAGTCCACTTTCGCCTATGGTTCGTCTGCTTTGTAGCCGATGATTTGGTCTAATTACAGCACGTTTTCGCCAGATAACTACATTTTGGTGGGCACCCAGGAGGGCCACTTGCTGATGTACAAGTTGAACATCAAGTCCAAAACTCCCAGTGGTAAGGGGGTGATTTTTTAGCTGACTATATTATCACTAATCATTCACTTCATGTTTTGGGTAGAGTACGAAGTAAAGACGCACCTACTGCGATCAGCAAAGCAGTTCTCCAAAAAGCCCATCATCCAAATTCAGGCCATTCCCGAGCACCGCATCCTCGTCTCCCTCTCCGACAGCGTCGTCTCAGTGCACAACCTCGACAAGATATCCTTTCCGCACCTGTCGACGCTGGCAAAAACGAAAGGGGCCACCCACTTTGCGCTGGACATCACCCGCATCCGCACACTGACCGGGGAGATCCAGTGCACGGTGCGCCTGGTGGTGGCGGTGAAGTACCAGCTGCTCTTCTTCTACTGGAAGAACAATGACTTTCACAAGCTGCGGCCGAACATCAAGCTGGCGAACAGCGCCCGGTCCATCATCTGGCAGGGAAAGTTCCTCTACGTCGGCCTGCGCAACCAGTACATTCAGGTGGCGGTGGAGGTTCACGCCGGCACCCAGAAGGAGCTCTTTCCCTTCAAGGAGTCCGCCAATGAGCCGCTGATGCTCTCGCTGAACAGCGGCGGTGCTGGTGGGGGCACAAGCTCAGTGGGCGTCCTGGGCACGACCAGCACTGGCAGCGGCAGCAACAGCAACTAGTGCGGCCTGGCGCTCTGTCGCGAGAAGCAGACGTTCATCTTTGACGGCGAGGCAAAACCGCTGCTCGACTTTCCCATCACCTGGTCGGAGCAGCCGATCTCCCTCGCCGACGACTCGCTCTTCCTCCTCGCCGCCCTGCCCGAGTCGGGCATTGAGGTGCTGACCACCTCCTCCGCCTCGAAGATTCTCCCCATTCAGCGCATCAGCCTGGCGGTGGGCAGCTCGGTCAGCAAGCCGATCCGAGCGCTGGGCAAGTGGAGCGGCCGGCCGGGCCAGCTGCTGGCCAACTCGGAGAGCGACGTGGTGCTGATCAAGGCGGTGGTCAGGGAGCAGCAAATTAAGCTGCTGCAGAGTGAGAAGTACTTTGAGCTGGCCTTGAAGGTAGGAGGTATACAATTGTGACCATCACTTTCTAACTCCTCAATCATCTACTCTAGATTGTGGAGATGGTCGCCGCAGACCCCGACGAGAATGGGTCAATTAAACTGGAGATTGGCGATGACATCTCGATTGTCTCCGCTGCCACCACCACCACCGCTACCACCACTGCCGAACTCCTCAATTTGGGGAGCAGCACCTCCGAGGCGAGCAGCAGCGAGACGGAGAAGCTGAAGCTGCGCATTCTCAACATGCAGGCGCTGGACAAGTTCTGCCGAGGCGACTTCAAGGAGGCGATCGCCATCTTCGCCTCCCTCAAGACCGACCCCTCCTACGTCATTGGCCTCTACCCTGACCTGCTGCCGGAGGACTTTCGCGCCCGCCTCGTTTACCCGACGCGGCTGCCGCACTTTGAGGGCGCCATCCTCGAGAAGGGCCTCATGGCGCTGGTCGACTACCTGCTCGAGGTGCGGCGGAAGATCAAGGACGACCTCAAGAACATAGAGTCAGCTCCTGCTGCTGCTGCTCAGGTAGCTGGTCGTACTGGTTCTTTCAGCGCAACCTCTGCCTCCCGCAAGACCAGTCTGAGCGAACAGCGGAGCAAGCACCTGCCCGCCCTTTCCTACGCCGACCTCCTCCGTCTGCAGTCGATCATCGACACCAGCCTGCTGAAGTGCTACCTGCACACCAATGACGCCCTGGCTTCTGTCAGCGCTAGCAGCGGCAGCAAAATATGTCGGCCTGATTTGGAGATCAACGACGCCGTCGACATGTCGCCCAGCAGCGGTGGTGGACGACAGCAGCAGCAGCATCAGAAATCAAAAGATTCGCATCAGCAGCGGCTAATGATCAGCAACGACAAGAATGAGAACAGCAACAATAGCAACCACAGCGGAGGCGGTGGTGGCAGCCATAGACAGGCTGCAACGGAGGCAACTGCGGCGGCCGCCCCTTCTGTTCCCTTTGGCCACGCGCCGGGCAGCCTGCCGGAGCTGGCGGCCTACCTGAACGCCCACCCGCCGACGCGCAAGGACCCCCACCCCTACTACGAACTGTGGCTGAAGAAGCTCGGCCAGCTGGTGACGCGCAAGCACCTCGAGGTGGGGCCCCTCGACGAGCGCATGCCGCTGATGGCGCGCATCTTTGAGTTGGGCAAGCGACTGGTCTACCTGCGCAATGTGGGCAGCCTCGACGCCCTGGACCGGAAGAAGAAGCGCGCACTGCAGCTGAAGCGCGACAAGGAGTGGAAGCTGAAGGCCGAGGCCACCGACAGTACTCAGTCGGACGATGATGATGATGACAAAGATGTCAAAGGTGCTCGGCCGAACCGGCAGCCAGGGCCAGTGTACCCAGGTGCGCGTGGAGTTCCTCGACGAGTCCAACCGCTCCATCATCCGCAACATCAAGGGCCCCGTCCGCGAGGGCGACATCCTCACGCTGCTCGAGTCGGAGCGAGAAGCCACCTTTCTGACACATTACTCTTTGCTTTCAATTGATTTAGCACATCTTTTACTCTAATCAACAACCACCACTTTAACACACCACTGCTTCAAATACAGGTCACTCTTTTTATTATGACTGATCACCACAACTAAAGTCGCCACTCTTTCCGCCCGTCTTTGAGAGGAGCTTCACCTCGCGAATGACCATTCGCTTGTCGAGACTCTTGCACATGTCGTAGACGGTCAGCGCAGCGACTGTCACCGCCGTCAGCGCCTCCATCTCGACGCCCGTTTTCCCGGTGACGGTCACCAGACTGGTGATGAGCAGCTCGCCACTTTGGTGTTCCACGCTGAAATCGACGTCGACGGCGTCGAGGGGCAGCGGATGGCAGAGAGGTATGAGGTCACCGGTGCGCTTTGTCGCACTGATGGCCGCCACCTTGGCCACCGTGAGCACGTCGCCCTTGCTGAGGGCATTTGCCTCGATGGTTGCGATGATGGCCGGGCCCAGGTGAAGGCGGGCCTGGGCACTGGCTGTGCGCACTGTGGGCGACTTGCTGGAGACTTTCACCATGCGAGCGCGGCCGGTGGTGGCGTCGATGTGAGAAAGTGAAGGTGATGGTGATGAAGGGTGTTTGGAGTCGGTGGAAAAGTGGCGAGCGTGTGTTGTTTTGTCTGTATGAGGAGGAGAAGAAGAGCGCGTTTGAAGTTTGTGAGTGGGAGTACAAAGTTGAAAGACCAGAGTGTGAATAGAGTGAGAGGAGGGAAGGGGAAAACGAGCCACCCAGCTGCTACCCACCAATGAGAATCATCGGGCGATTGGAGTCCTTGGCGATGTTCACGGCTCCTACGGGTGAATAGTGGTTAGTATCAGTAATCAACAAAAACTCTTTCTCTCTTCAGTACCTGCATGTGCCTTCTTCTTCTGCAGGACGGCGTCCACGATGATCTGACTGATCAGCTCATCATCATCCCCTCGCCTCAACGCCTCCTTCAGCGACACCTCCTCCTTGCCGAAGAGGCACACCTTCAGGTGGCCATCGGCAGTCAACCGGACCCGATTGCATCCGCCGCAGAAGGCATTGCTCATCGAGGCGATGAAGCCGACTGTGCCCGCGTGTCCGTCCACGCGGTACAGCCGCGCCGTCTCGTGCACCGAGGCCGGCGGCAGCTGCTGCAGGCCGGGGAAACGGCTTCGCACCCTGCGCAACAGCTCACTGAAGCTGACCATCTTCGCCGCCTCCCACCGGTTGCCCTCGAAAGGCATGTACTCGATGAAGCGCACCTCTAGGCCGGCGTTCTTCGTCAACTGCACAAAGTCCTCTGCCTCGTCGTCGTTGACGCCGCGCAGCGGCACCACATTGATCTTCACCGAGTCGAAGCCCTCGTTCAGGGCCGCTTCGATGGCCTTAAGGACGGCGGTCAGTCCGCGCCGGCGGGTGATTGCCTCGAAGCGCTCCGGCCGCAACGTATCTAGGCTGATGTTCACAGAGTCGAGGCCGGCAGAGTGGAGGGCGGCAGCCTGCCGAGCGAAGACAATTCCATTGGTGGTGAGGGCGATCTTTTGCAGGCCATGCGCCTTCAGCCCGTTCAGCTGGCGGACAATGTCGAGGATGTCCGGGCGGATCAGTGGCTCACCGCCCGTTAGGCGGATCTTCTTGACGCCAAAACGGTGCACAAAGAGGCGGGCTAGGCGGAGGATCTCCTCGGTGGTGAGCAGTTTCTCTGAAGGTGTCAGCTGGACGCCCTCTTCGGGCATGCAGTACAGGCCTGTGTGTGAATTAGAAATTAGAGGGTTCTTATAAATAGAAACAACAACAACTCACATCGCAGGCTGCACTTTTCTGTCAGCGAAATGCGCAGGTAGTCGTGCTTTCGCCCGAAAGTGTCACTCAGGTCCTGCCTCTTCTCGGGAACCGCAGAAGAGCCTGAAGAGGAGCTTGAAGAAGAGCTGAAGAACCGGACAGAGGGTAACAGCTGAAGTCGAAGCAGTGTCCTGCCCAGTGTTTTGCCTCTCGTCAGCATCTTCTGTGGTGTACTAGTACTGGTGCTGGTCGTTGAGGTGAGCGTCTTCTGTTATTCACTTCTGCGACCAGGCACCATCAAAGTGAGAAAAAGTGGAGAAGAACTCGGCAGCAACAGCAGCAGCACTCATGCTTTTATCATCCATTGCATCATGTGACGTCGTAGTGGCGGTGGTGGTGGTGGTATCACTGCATCTAACTGCACGAGCCGAAAGTGATGCTAAGATGTTGAGATGGAACAAAGTGCAGACTAGAGTAGGAGACGATGATCAGGAGATGGTGATCCTCTCAAGTGTGTGTTGCCGGCAGGTGAAATGAGGAGGAGCAAGAGATGTCAACAAAAGTGGCGTTGTTGACAGTTGGTAAAAACTTGTGAATTCTTTGGCACCAGAAAGGGGAAGTTTTTTCTTTTTGCTTACAGCTAATGTGTTTGCCCAGCACAGTGACTGCACATGCATTCATCAGCAGTGCACGGCACTAATCGGCGAGGTCTGGCACCTTTTGGACACTGTAAACTTCCGCTGTCTCGGCCTTTACTGGGAAATTAGTTTAAATTTGTTT
Source organism: Tyrophagus putrescentiae (assembly GCA_024499935.1). Lineage (NCBI taxonomy): Eukaryota > Metazoa > Arthropoda > Arachnida > Sarcoptiformes > Acaridae > Tyrophagus > Tyrophagus putrescentiae. The sequence goes on along the minus strand of JAMZRA010000001.1, from coordinate 10,500,319 downwards.
AAAATGTTTTTTTATTTTTTTGAAATTCCATTGAACCGTCATTGACTTTGCGAATGACCCTCAATCGTAAACAAAACGACGACCGGTCACTTTTTGAAAACAAACTCCACAACGTCTGCTTCATTTCGAAGCATCATTCCGTTCCTTCATCATCATCGCTGTCATTTGAGTTTCCTTTTTCAAAGTACATCAACGTAAGATTGTGTGCTGGTGATGCTGTTGACACCAACATTTACGACTTTTCTTTTTCACCGATTTAGGTAACAGAAATCACAAGTATGACGCAATCCACTGGTGGTCACAAGCATGAGTACTGTAAACTGAAAGATATCATCGCTATGTTTCCAGTGAAACCTGGTGAGTTGAAGCAAGTAAACACCTATGGCATTATCAAAGCCTACGACAAGCAGAAGAACGAAATCGTACTAATGGACGAGACGTATGCAAGCCATCCGGTGATCATAAACACGCTCTACGATCCGAATCATATTCGCAAGGCAAGCAACCGATTAAGGAAGAAAGATCCGGCCAGAAAGTCCTACCGCCTGCCCTGTAAGACGGGTGACATCATTCGCATTCACCGCATACACCTCAGACGAGACTACACCTGTCAGAGCTTCAAGGCGGCCGATCTGGTGGTGTTTCGAAACTTCAAAGAGAAGGACGTCATTCCGATGCACCTCTCCAGCAATCCGTCCTTTTCAGAGAGCGACATTGAGCGGGTGAAACAGCTGCAAAAGCTAGGCACGGAGCAGCTGATGCGTGCTGAAGTGAAGCTCTTTCACAGTGCCTTCACGCAGGAGAACTTTCTCATCAGCAATACGGCCTTTCAGGTGCTGGCCGTTCAGAAGCTGGACAATCGCCACGTGATTGTCTGCTGGAACGGTAAGCCCTTTTTCGAGTATCCGTGCCACAAGTCGGTGCCGTTGGACATAATTTCTGAGAAGCTGAAGCTCAGTAAGAGCACCACCGAAATCTACACTGAAGACTACGTTCGCCGGCTGTACGAGGCGGAGAAGTTGGTCTACATCACCGTCTTTGGTGAAGTCCACCGTCTGACGGCCAACAAGTTGAAATCTCTGGACACTATTGCCATCTATAATCTGGTTGTCAAGCCGGACAAGTTTTACTTTGGCAAGTACTCTTTCCTAGTGTTTGAGTCTGAAAAGTTTGGCCGTGCTATTCGCCTGTGCTCCTCAAAGTCAAAGATTGGTAAGCTCAACTTCATTTAATTTCTTTTGCTAACACTTTTATTGCCTTGCCCACTCAGCCGTCGTTCTTCAAAAGCAGATTGAAGAAGACTTTTACTTTAATGACGACTTTGCTGATAATTCACTCATGTCACTGGAGATCAGCAAAATATCAGCGCCTAGTCGACCCAACAATGCCGAGGAGGAGCAGCAGGCGACGCCACAATAATCCTCATTAAGTCTTCTTTTCCCGAACTTTTTCCAGAAGACTTCGCTGAGACTATGACGACAACAACGACACTGTTTGCAAGGTAAGATTGCTGATTGTGACTGCACATTGCAGTGGCAATAGCTGTGCACTGCATTTGTGCACATTAGCACTTTCCTTCACTTCACTTCACTTCATTTCTCATTTCTTTATCTGCACTCACACAGACAAGTTGTCTGAGACAACACACAATGCCTTCCATTGTCTCGTGGTCTGACGTCTGGAGCCAGACTAATGCTGGTCTCTATTTATTTATCTTCATCATTACCATGTTTGCCCCTGTGCTACACCTTGTAGGAAATGGATTCCTCTCATTATGTAAGTGTTTTGTGTATCTTGTCACTGTTATATTAGGTTAGGGTTATTGTTGGGGAGTACTCTCGGTTATATTAAGTTAGGGTTATTGTTGGGGAATACTTTCTGGTATGTTAGGGTTATTCCATTCATCACAAAACACACAGAATCCCACTAACTGCTCTTTTCATTTTCTAGGTGCTAAAGCAGCGATGCGCCAAGGCCGGCTGCCCTTCGACTCCACTAGCCAGTCGCAGACTCAGCAGCAACAATTTGCACTTACACAAACATCTGGGCTGCCGTGCACCAGCACTCCACGAACGGGTCGCCTTCTTGATTCCACTTTCATCCGTTAAACTCACGCCGTGGAGTGCGAATCGACTGCCGTTGTCTTTGCCCTGAAGCAGCACCTCGAGGAGATTACACACTTATACACACACACATTCTCTGCATTTTAAAACTTTTTTTATTTAAACAGATTTGATAATTAATAGCCTACAAATGAAATCAGCTGTCCTCCTTGTACTTGCTAGTGTTTTGATAAACATGGCCAAGTTTTGCTGAAATAAAAAAGATGGTGTTAGTAAAAGTGGGATTCACTGCTGAAAAGAAATTACCAATTTCCCGAAAAATCTGCACCAGGTTGTGACAGTCGTCAATTCCTGAGTGAGCTCTTCCCGTCGGCTGAAAGCCAAAGTACTCAATGAGGTACGCCTGACTTTTGGGCCAGTGGTGCACCTGGTCGGTGAAGGACTTTTCACGTTGATCCACTGTCGCATGTACTTTGGCACCTCGTGGCCACAGAGATGGCACTGAACAGGGAAAATCTTGCGCAGATCCCAGTCTCCACACGTCACAAAGGTGAACTTGGAAATGGGCTTCTGCTGCTCGTCAATGAGCTGCGTCTCTTGAAGCCACTTTTGAAAATCAGCGTAGACGCGGTTGAACTTGTTCGCCTCGTCCACCATGTCCTGGATGATTCCGGTGAGCTCCGTGCAGAAGGGAGATAGCACTGGGTTGACTGTCGGCCGAACGTACCGGTGAAAGGTGTCTTCTACTTCAAATGTTTGCCCATTCACTTTGAGCACGGGAAACTCTATTATCTCCATTGGGTGTATTTGTTTTGGTGAATCACAGGTTGCCTGAAGCAGCAGCAAAATATCTCGCCCTGATTTGGAGAGCAACGACGCCGTCGACATGTCGCCCAGCAGCCCTACCCCTACTACTACGAACTGTGGCTGAAGAAGCTCGGCCAGCTGGTGACGCGCAAGCACCTCGAGGTAGGGCCCCTTGACGAGCGCATGCCGCTGATGGCGCGCATCTTTGAGCTGGGCGAGCGACTGGTCTACCTGCGCAATGTGGGCAGCCTCGACGCCCTGGACCGGAAGAAGAAGCGCGCACTGCAGCGGAAGCGCGACAAGGAGCGGAAGCTGAAGGCTGAGGCCACCAACAGTACTCAGTCGGACGATGATGATGATGACAAAGATGTCAAAGGTGCTCGGCCGAACCGGCAGCCAGGGCCAGTGTACCCAGGTGCGCGTGGAGTTCTGAAGTCAGCTACAGCAGTTTGAAGGATGAGTTTCTGCGCAACCAAGCAGTGTATGCCACTAAAGTCTTCCATACACGCAAGTTCGATTCGCTCAAGCGAAATCGTGCCCGGCAGCGGAAACGCCTGCTAAAGCTGAAGGCCATCTACATGATGATGGTGGGCCAAGACTTGAACGCAGTAATGAACCGCCCTAATGATGCCAATGCTGCTAATGCTGCGGCTGCTGATGACTGGCCAAACGAGGATGTGGGCCAAAATGCAAATGATGATGATGTATTGATCCTTGAGGATGATCATCAGATGATACCGGCTCCGGCAGTTTCTCCTTCTGATCCCGTTCCTAACCGCCAGCAGTTGCCATGGGATGACAATTATTTGCAAACCGTACAAATCACCCCTTAAATGGTGGGCTCTGTTAACGCCGCCTTTACCCATTTTACCCAGCTGATGGAAGCTTACCCTCAGCTCTACGGATACGTCATCTTTTCCCACCTCTACCAGCAACTGTGGGACTGCACTGACTGAGAGGAGGAAAACAAGACGATGATAACAACAACAACAGTGGCTAAGAAAGGTAAGATTGCCGATTGTGACTAGCCGTCGCAATAGCTGTGCACTGCATTTGTGCACATTGGCACTTTTCACTTTTCACTTTGCACTTTGCACTTTTCCTTTCTCTCATTCTCTCATTCGCTCCCGCTTTAACAGCATCAGCAGCAATGCCTCCAATTTCCTCTTTGCCGTCTTCTTTGCCTTCCGAACCTGTGCTCACCTCGGTTGAGATGCAATTCAATTTGGCCTACTGGATTCTTCTCGTGTACATTTTCCTGCTCACCATGCTCGCACCATTCTTTCAAGTAGCTGGCCAAGGAATGCTCAGAATGTGTAAGTGTTTTGTGTATCTTGTCATATTTGTTATGTTAGGTTAGGGTTATTGTTTTGGGAACAAATCTGGTCTGTAAACCGGGGCTCGACCAGGGCAACCTCTCCTGATGCTGCAAAGCACAGTGGTAGCAAAGGTAACTTTGAGGGGTGGTAGTGAGTAATGAAAAGGTTAGGGTTATTGTTGGGGAGTACTTTCTGGTATGTTAGGTTTCATTTATCTGTACAAAACACACAGAATCCCACTAACTGCTTTATTCATTTTCTAGGTGCTAAGTCAGTAATGCGGCAGGAGCGCCAACCGCCTTCCGACTCCAGTCAGGCGCAGCAGACGCAGCAGATTCCACTTACACCTGTCTACTTAACACAAGCACCCAATTTCAGTACTCCGCAAAGAAACCTCTTTGAGTTTAGTCAGTAACCTGGCTCATCTCACCGTCTCCGGTCTGCTTCTGCCCAACCAGTACGGTACACCACTGCTCAGCGGTAGACAAGTGTTGTTCCAGAAGTTTCCACCCGTATTTTCTCTGTACATTTCCGTC
>JAMZRA010000001.1:10484209-10495094 GCA_024499935.1 Tyrophagus putrescentiae | reverse complement strand
TGTCTAGGTTTAGGTTTAGGTTAAGGTCTAAGTCTAGGCTAGGTCTAAGTCTACGTCTACGTCTACGTTTTCTTCTTCTTCTTCTTCTTCTTCTACGTCTAGGTCTTTGTCTAGGTTTTTGTCTAGGTCTTTGTCTAGGTCTAGGTCTAGATTAAGGTTTAAGTCTACGTCTTCGTTTTCGTTTTTGTCTACGTCTTTGTCTTCGTCTTCACCTTCTTCTTCACCTTCTTCACCTTCTTCTTCACCTTCTTCTTCACCTTCTTCTTCACCTTCTTCTTCACCTTCTTCTTCACCTTCTTCTTCCCCTTCCCCTTCCCCTTCTTTTTCCCCTTCTTCTTTCCCTTCCCCTTCTTCTTAAATAAATTTTTTATCGAGTTTTTAAATTGTAATTAATTTTTAATTTTAAATGAATTTTTATTTAATTTATTTTGAATTTTTTTGTGAATTTAAAACAGCATTTTTATTAAATTTAAAACTGCATTTTTATTAAAATTATTTTTTAATTTACATATGAATTAATTTTTAAAAATTAAACTGCATTTTTTATTTATTTTTTAGTGAATTTATTTATTTTTTAATATATAAACAAGGGCTCAGTCGAGCTCGCTTCGCTCACTTCTACCTTAACTGTGCACCGCTAACATTTCTAAAAAGTTTGGCCAGCGGCTCACCCTGACGACACTTGGGCACTGTGAACGCACACCGACTCGGGCCCCGCTCGCTCCGCTCGCGAGACCCGAGTCGGTGGACGTTCACAATGATCAAGTGTCGTCAGACCTCGCCGCTTTGGGCTGTGGCCTTCTACTTTTTTCACAGTTGTGCTCTCACTTATTTTTTTCAAAATCTAAAATCTTGGTTAAAAAATTGAATCAGTTAAGCAACGGCTCACCCTGGCGTCACTTGGCTCACCAAAAACGCCCGCCGCCTCGGACCTCGCTCGCTCCGCTCGCGAGGCCCTCGTCGGCGGGCGTTTTTGGTAAGCCAAGTGACGCCAGACCTCGCCGTTTTATCTGTGCACCGCTAAAACACATTGATGACTGGGCCGGCGGCTCGTGCTGACGTGACTTCGCCGCCCTGGGCTGGGGAGTACTGCCCCGCAACAATTGTGCTCCCCCGACAGCCCAGGGCAAGAGCGGCGTCAGCGGCAGCGATAGCAGCGAGAATGGCAGGGAGAGCGCACAGCTTTAGCCAAAGCTGCAGCTGCTGCGATAACGATACGCGCCTGCGCAGAGCAGCCAAAGTGATCAAAACATTGGTTTTAGCAAAAGACAACGTTCCAAACTTTTTGGGTTTTCTAGTAAACCATTGGGTTTTGAGAAAAACCTATTTAGGCACAGACCAATTAAAGAGCGAGGAATCCAATGGTGCAATCCAAAATCTTATCGGAGTTCATTTAGTATTTATTATGGCTGTTTTAAAAAGTGACTATGATCAGATAAGGCACTTCCGGTCATCTGATCAACTCGAGTTTAGTACCATTAGAAAGATGCCATTTATCTCGTTATACTGGTGAAAACCGTTTTTCAATATCTTTAACCGTGTAATTTGTATAACAAAAAGAGTGCGTTCGGAGAAATAGAGAAAATCAATTTTTTAGGGAAGAAGGATATTTATTGAATTTAAGCTGGATTTTTTATATTTTTTTCAAAATAATTTTTAATTTAAATTGGAATTTTTATTTAATTTTTTAATACATTTTTATTAAATTTAAAACAGCATTTTTATTGAATTTTTTTTAAATTTTAATTGAATTTTAATTTAAATTAATTTTTAATTTTAAATGAATTTAAACTGCATTTTTATTGAATTTTTTAGTGAATTTATTTTTTTAATTTTAATTGCATTTTTATTATTTTTTGTTTTATTTTTAGTGAATTTTAAACTTCATTTTAAATGAATTTTTATTTATTTTTTAGTGAAATTATTTATTAAATTTAATTGAATTTTTATTGACATTTTTATTGATTTTATTATTCAAAATTAAACTGCATTTTTATTTAATTTTAATTATTTTAAATTGTATTGTTTACTGATGTATTAACTTAAAAAAATAAATTGAAAAAAGATTTAAAATTTTTAAAAAATTTTTAAATTAAAAAAAATTAAGTGGGCATTTTTCATGTTTCCCCTAGGGATTTTTGTTTTTGCTATATCTCAGGAACCGTTTGAGTTATGATCAAAAGCTTTGGAGCGTTTGTGCAGGCGGCTAATTGTGATTTTTCAAGAGTAAAACTGAGGGCCTACCATGACCCAGGTCGGAGAAATGGGAAAAAAACAGGTTTTAAACTTTAAAAAATTATAACAAAAATTTTGTTTGGTTTATTGAGTTGAAATTTAGAGGAAATAATTTCTTATTGCTTGTTGTTACATTGGGAAACAAAATTATTTAGCTCACCACTTTAAAACTATTTTAAAAAAATTTTCAAAATTTTAAAATAAAAAGTTACACATGCGCCACCTGTCGGAGCAACTTTATTCTAGCTTAGGAATGTGCCCCTTGTCCTGTAGATAATTTAGAAAAAAAGAATCATGCAATTCCGCCTACCCAGCGCCGAGAAAACCCAAAACTCCTGGGAAATTACAGTTTCCACACCAGGGCCGATAGATGGCGTTATGAGCTGTTGAAAACAAAAATGAGCGACGCCGCTGTTGCCATCTGTCGGCACAGGCGGAAAATTAAAAATAAAAGTAAAAAAAGTTTCTCCGCCAGTGCCAATAGATGGCGACAGCGGCGTCGCTCGCTTTTGTGTTTAATGACACAGAGCGCCATCTATCGGCAGAAGTAAAAACTAAAATTTAAAATGAGCCAAAAACCCCTTAAAATGGGCGTATTTGAACCGGCAAAAGGTGTACTAGGGCATTTCAGAGGACGCTGGACCTGATTATGCAGAGAAAACCCAAGGTCAACAAACCGGAAATGGCCCAAAGGCCATTTTCGGCCATTTTCGGCCATTTTCGGCCAAACTGCATTTTTGACCCCTAGTTTTCTTTGCGTAAACGTGTTCTCCGTCCTGTATAACACTAGAGTACACTCTTTGACGGTTAAAATACGCCCACTTTAAGGGGTTTTTCGAAGGTTTCGGAGACATGTCCGTTTGCCGGACCGTTCGGGCAGATGTCCGAAATTAAAATGGCGATTTCTCAGCCGTGGGACGTCAGAATTGAAAAATTCTTTCGCTTTTATTCATCTACGACTGCTGCCGCGTCTTTTTAGAGCAAAATCAATTGGCTCCGATAGAGGGCGCATCTGTACTTGGTTATTGTGCCGTGTGCGACGGCCACGGCACATTAGTCTCACCTTAAGTCACGTCAAGAGTTGTGTGTGTGTGAGTGGAGAAAGACGGCCAAGTTTTGGCATGATTACCAGCACTATTACCGCTGCTGCTGCTGCTGCTGCTGCTGCTGCTGCTGCTGCTGCTGCTGCTTCTGCTGCTGCTGCTTCTGCTGCTGCTGCTGCTGCTGCCGCTGCTGCTTCTGCTTCTGCTTCTGCTGCTGCTTCTGCTGCTGCTTCTGCTGCTGCTTCTGCTGCTGCTGCTGCTGTTGCTTCTGCTGCTGCTGCTTCTGCTGCTGTTGCTGCTTCTGCTGCTGCTTCTGCTTCTGCTGCTTCTGCTGCTTCTGCTTCTGCTGCTGCTGCTTCTGCTGCTGCTGCTTCTGCTGCTGCTGCTGCTGCTGCTGCTGCTGCTGCTGTCAGCAGCTCACTAGTCAGTGATCTGGTCCCTGACCTAAGGCATTGCACTTTCTCGGCTTCATGTAGTACTCTTATGTAGGCTCGTTGAGGGTAGGGCAGGGGGGTCGTGCCGGCCGCTTGGCGGCCGGCGTAGGTCGTGCCGGCCGCTGGGCGGCCGGCGTAGGGAATTAGATATTTTAGGTAAAAAAACGGGGGTAGGTTGAACTCAAACGGCCGCTACTTATTCCGCTTGCTGCTATCCGCTCTTTAATTTGCTGCATTAAGCTTTAAGCTGCATTTTTTTGAATTTTTAGTAAAGCTAAAGCTGCATTTAATTTAAAATTTTAAATCAATTGTTGCTGATTTTTATTAAATCCTTTTTCTTCTTCTTCTTCTTCTTCTTCTTCTTCCTCTTCTTCTTCTTCTTTTTCTTCTTCTTCTTCTTCTTCTTCTTTTGGGTCTAGGTTTAAGTTAAGGATTAAGTTTTGGTCTACGTCTACGTCTACGTCTACGTCTACGTCTACGTCTACGTCTACGTCTACGTCTACGACTACGTCTTCCCCTTCTTCTTCCCCTTCTTCTTCCCCTTCCCCTTCCCCTTCTTCTTTCCCTTCCCCTTCTTCTTCCCCTTCTTTTCTCTTCTTCCCTTCCCCTTCTTCTTCCCCCTTATCTTCCCTTCCCCTTCTTCTTCCCCTTCTTCGTCTCGCTTCCTTCGTCTTCGTCTTCGTCTCTAGGTCCTAAATTTAGTTTAAGTTTTGGTCTACGTCTAGTCTTTCACGTCTTGTCTATGTCTATGTCTAGATTAGGTTTAGTTTCGTCTTCGTCTACGTCTTCGTCTCGTCTTGTCTTGTCTGTCTCTTCGTCTTCGTCTCGTTCGTCTAGGTCTAAATTTAGGTTTAAGTTTTGGTCTACGTCTAGGTCTATGTCTACGTCTTTGTCTATGTCTATGTCTAGATTTAGGTTTAAGTTTTCGTCTTCGTCTACGTCTTCGTCTTCGTCTTTGTCTTCGTCTTCGTCTTCGTCTTCGTCTTCGTCTTCGTCTTCGTCTAGGTCTAAATTTAGGTTTAAGTTTTGGTCTACGTCTAGGTCTATGTCTACGTCTTTGTCTATGTCTATGTCTAGATTTAGGTTTAAGTTTTCGTCTTACGTCTACGTCTTTCGTCTTCGTCTTTGTCTTCGTCTTCGTCTTCGTCTTCGTCTTCTCTTCGTCTTCTGCTCTAACTTAGGTTTAGTTTTGGTCTACGTCTAGGTCTTGTCTACGTCTTTGTCTATGTCTATGTCTATTTAGGTTTCAGTTCTTCGTCTTCGTCTACGTCTTCTCTCGTCTTTCTGTCTTCGTCTCGTCTTCGTCTTACGTCTTCTCTACGTCTACGTCTACTTCTTACGTTCTTCTTCTCCTTCTTCTTCTTCCTTCTTCTTCTTCTTCTCTCTTCGTCACGTTCTAGTTTACGTTGTCTTCTTCAGTTTGTCTATTATCTAGTCTAGTACTTCTCTTCTCACTTCTTCTTCCCTTCTTCTTCCCTTCCCTTCTCTCCTTCATCTTCGTCTTCCCCTGTTTCTTCTCCCTTCTCTCTCTACTCTTCTTCTTCGTCTTCTTCTTCTCTTCTCTTCGTCTTCTCTTCTCTTCTTCTTCTTTCTTCTCTTCTCTTCTCTTCTCTTCTTCTTCTCTCTCTTCTTCTTCTCTTCTTCGTCTAGGTTTAGTTAGTTAGTTTGTCTAGTTTGTCTGTTAGGTCTAATTTAGGTTTAGTTTTGTCTTGTCTACGTCTTGTCTCGTTTTGTCTTCTCTTCTTCGTTGTCTAGTCTTCTTTCTAGTTTGGTCATTAAGTCTAGTCTGTTGTCTAGTCTATTCGTCTAGTCTACGTCTTCGTCTTGTCTTCGTCTAGTCTTCGTCTTCGTCTACGTCTCTTACGTCTTGTCTAGTCTCGTCTTGTCTTACGTCTTCTATCGTCTAGTCAGGTTAGTTTAGGTTTAAGTCTTCGTCTTCGTCTACGTCTACGTCTTGTCTGTCTTGTCTAGTCTCGTCTTCGTCCTTGTCTTCGTCTTCTTCTTTTGTCTACTTGTTTAGTTACGTTACGTCTAGCTACGTCTATCTACGTCTACGTCTACGTTCTTCTTTTTCCTCTCTTATCTAGTCTTGTTAGTTTTTTCTATGTCTGTATTTTAGTTAAGTTTAGTTTAAGTTTAAGTTATGTTTCGTTTAACGTCTGGTCTTTTCTGTCTTCACCTTCTCTTCTACTTCTTCACCTCTTCTTCACCTTCTTCTTCACCTTCTTCTTCACCTTCTTCTTCACCTTCTTCTTCACCTTCTTCTTCCCCTTCCCCTTCCCCTTCTTTTTCCCCTTCTTCTTTCCCTTCCCCTTCTTCTTAAATAAATTTTTTATCGAGTTTTTAAATTGTAATTAATTTTTAATTTTAAATGAATTTTTATTTAATTTATTTTGAATTTTTTTGTGAATTTAAAACAGCATTTTTATTAAATTTAAAACTGCATTTTTATTAAAATTATTTTTTAATTTACATATGAATTAATTTTTAAAAATTAAACTGCATTTTTTATTTATTTTTTAGTGAATTTATTTATTTTTTAATATATAAACAAGGGCTCAGTCGAGCTCGCTTCGCTCACTTCTACCTTAACTGTGCACCGCTAACATTTCTAAAAAGTTTGGCCAGCGGCTCACCCTGACGACACTTGGGCACTGTGAACGCACACCGACTCGGGCCCCGCTCGCTCCGCTCGCGAGACCCGAGTCGGTGGACGTTCACAATGATCAAGTGTCGTCAGACCTCGCCGCTTTGGGCTGTGGCCTTCTACTTTTTTCACAGTTGTGCTCTCACTTATTTTTTTCAAAATCTAAAATCTTGGTTAAAAAATTGAATCAGTTAAGCAACGGCTCACCCTGGCGTCACTTGGCTCACCAAAAACGCCCGCCGCCTCGGACCTCGCTCGCTCCGCTCGCGAGGCCCTCGTCGGCGGGCGTTTTTGGTAAGCCAAGTGACGCCAGACCTCGCCGTTTTATCTGTGCACCGCTAAAACACATTGATGACTGGGCCGGCGGCTCGTGCTGACGTGACTTCGCCGCCCTGGGCTGGGGAGTACTGCCCCCGCAACAATTGTGCTCCCCCGACAGCCCAGGGCAAGAGCGGCGTCAGCGGCAGCGATAGCAGCGAGAATGGCAGGGAGAGCGCACAGCTTTAGCCAAAGCTGCAGCTGCTGCGATAACGATACGCGCCTGCGCAGAGCAGCCAAAGTGATCAAAACATTGGTTTTAGCAAAAGACAACGTTCCAAACTTTTTGGGTTTTCTAGTAAACCATTGGGTTTTGAGAAAAACCTATTTAGGCACAGACCAATTAAAGAGCGAGGAATCCAATGGTGCAATCCAAAATCTTATCGGAGTTCATTTAGTATTTATTATGGCTGTTTTAAAAAGTGACTATGATCAGATAAGGCACTTCCGGTCATCTGATCAACTCGAGTTTAGTACCATTAGAAAGATGCCATTTATCTCGTTATACTGGTGAAAACCGTTTTTCAATATCTTTAACCGTGTAATTTGTATAACAAAAAGAGTGCGTTCGGAGAAATAGAGAAAATCAATTTTTTAGGGAAGAAGGATATTTATTGAATTTAAGCTGGATTTTTTATATTTTTTTCAAAATAATTTTTAATTTAAATTGGAATTTTTATTTAATTTTTTAATACATTTTTATTAAATTTAAAACAGCATTTTTATTGAATTTTTTTAAATTTTAATTGAATTTTAATTTAAATTAATTTTTAATTTTAAATGAATTTAAACTGCATTTTATTGAATTTTTTAGTGAATTTATTTTTTTAATTTTAATTGCATTTTTATTATTTTTTGTTTTATTTTTAGTGAATTTTAAACTTCATTTTAAATGAATTTTTATTTATTTTTTAGTGAAATTATTTATTAAATTTAATTGAATTTTTATTGACATTTTTATTGATTTTATTATTCAAAATTAAACTGCATTTTTATTTAATTTTAATTATTTTAAATTGTATTGTTTACTGATGTATTAACTTAAAAAAATAAATTGAAAAAAGATTTAAAATTTTTAAAAAATTTTTAAATTAAAAAAAATTAAGTGGGCATTTTTCATGTTTCCCCTAGGGATTTTTGTTTTTGCTATATCTCAGGAACCGTTTGAGTTATGATCAAAAGCTTTGGAGCGTTTGTGCAGGCGGCTAATTGTGATTTTTCAAGAGTAAAACTGAGGGCCTACCATGACCCAGGTCGGAGAAATGGGAAAAAAACAGGTTTTAAACTTTAAAAAATTATAACAAAAATTTTGTTTGGTTTATTGAGTTGAAATTTAGAGGAAATAATTTCTTATTGCTTGTTGTTACATTGGGAAACAAAATTATTTAGCTCACCACTTTAAAACTATTTTAAAAAAATTTTCAAAATTTTAAAATAAAAAGTTACACATGCGCCACCTGTCGGAGCAACTTTATTCTAGCTTAGGAATGTGCCCCTTGTCCTGTAGATAATTTAGAAAAAAAGAATCATGCAATTCCGCCTACCCAGCGCCGAGAAAACCCAAAACTCCTGGGAAATTACAGTTTCCACACCAGGGCCGATAGATGGCGTTATGAGCTGTTGAAAACAAAAATGAGCGACGCCGCTGTTGCCATCTGTCGGCACAGGCGGAAAATTAAAAATAAAAGTAAAAAAAGTTTCTCCGCCAGTGCCAATAGATGGCGACAGCGGCGTCGCTCGCTTTTGTGTTTAATGACACAGAGCGCCATCTATCGGCAGAAGTAAAAACTAAAATTTAAAATGAGCCAAAAACCCCTTAAAATGGGCGTATTTGAACCGGCAAAAGGTGTACTAGGGCATTTCAGAGGACGCTGGACCTGATTATGCAGAGAAAACCCAAGGTCAACAAACCGGAAATGGCCCAAAGGCCATTTTCGGCCATTTTCGGCCATTTTCGGCCAAACTGCATTTTTGACCCCTAGTTTTCTTTGCGTAAACGTGTTCTCCGTCCTGTATAACACTAGAGTACACTCTTTGACGGTTAAAATACGCCCACTTTAAGGGGTTTTTCGAAGGTTTCGGAGACATGTCCGTTTGCCGGACCGTTCGGGCAGATGTCCGAAATTAAAATGGCGATTTCTCAGCCGTGGGACGTCAGAATTGAAAAATTCTTTCGCTTTTATTCATCTACGACTGCTGCCGCGTCTTTTTAGAGCAAAATCAATTGGCTCCGATAGAGGGCGCATCTGTACTTGGTTATTGTGCCGTGTGCGACGGCCACGGCACATTAGTCTCACCTTAAGTCACGTCAAGAGTTGTGTGTGTGTGAGTGGAGAAAGACGGCCAAGTTTTGGCATGATTACCAGCACTATTACCGCTGCTGCTGCTGCTGCTGCTGCTGCTGCTGCTGCTGCTGCTGCTTCTGCTGCTGCTGCTTCTGCTGCTGCTGCTGCTGCTGCCGCTGCTGCTTCTGCTTCTGCTTCTGCTGCTGCTTCTGCTGCTGCTTCTGCTGCTGCTTCTGCTGCTGCTGCTGCTGTTGCTTCTGCTGCTGCTGCTTCTGCTGCTGTTGCTGCTTCTGCTGCTGCTTCTGCTTCTGCTGCTTCTGCTGCTTCTGCTTCTGCTGCTGCTGCTTCTGCTGCTGCTGCTTCTGCTGCTGCTGCTGCTGCTGCTGCTGCTGCTGCTGTCAGCAGCTCACTAGTCAGTGATCTGGTCCTGACCTAAGGCATTGCACTTTCTCGGCTTCATGTAGTACTCTTATGTAGGCTCGTTGAGGTAGGGCAGGGGGGTCGTGCCGGCCGCTTGGCGGCCGGCGTAGGTCGTGCCGGCGCTGGGCGGCCGGCGTAGGGAATTAGATATTTTAGGTAAAAAAACGGGGGTAGGTTGAACTCAAACGGCCGCTACTTATTCCGCTTGCTGCTATCCGCTCTTTAATTTGCTGCATTAAGCTTTAAGCTGCATTTTTTTGAATTTTTAGTAAAGCTAAAGCTGCATTTAATTTAAAATTTTAAATCAATTGTTGCTGATTTTTATTAAATCCTTTTTCTTCTTCTTCTTCTTCTTCTTCTTCTTCCTCTTCTTCTTCTTCTTTTTCTTCTTCTTCTTCTTCTTCTTCTTTTGGGTCTAGGTTTAAGTTAAGGATTAAGTTTTGGTCTACGTCTACGTCTACGTCTACGTCTACGTCTACGTCTACGTCTACGTCTACGTCTACGTCTACGACTACGTCTTCCCCTTCTTTTCCCTTCTTCTTCCCTCCCCTTCCCCTTCTTCTTTCCCTTCCCCTTCTTCTTCCCCTTCTTCTTCCCCTTCTTCTTCCCCTTCTTCTTCCCCTTCTTCTTCCCCTTCCCCTTCTTCTCCCCCTTCATCTTCCCCTTCCCCTTCTTCTTCCCCTTCTTCGTCTACGTCTTCGTCTTCGTCTTCGTCTTCGTCTTCGTCTAGGTCTAAATTTAGGTTTAAGTTTTGGTCTACGTCTAGGTCTATGTCTACGTCTTTGTCTATGTCTATGTCTAGATTTAGGTTTAAGTTTTCGTCTTCGTCTACGTCTTCGTCTTCGTCTTTGTCTTCGTCTTCGTCTTCGTCTTCGTCTTCGTCTTCGTCTTCGTCTAGGTCTAAATTTAGGTTTAAGTTTTGGTCTACGTCTAGGTCTATGTCTACGTCTTTGTCTATGTCTATGTCTAGATTTAGGTTTAAGTTTTCGTCTTCGTCTACGTCTTCGTCTTCGTCTTTGTCTTCGTCTTCGTCTTCGTCTTCGTCTTCGTCTTCGTCTTCGTCTTCGTCTTCGTCTAGGTCTAAATTTAGGTTTAAGTTTTGGTCTACGTCTAGGTCTATGTCTACGTCTTTGTCTATGTCTATGTCTAGATTTAGGTTTAAGTTTTCGTCTTCGTCTACGTCTTCGTCTTCGTCTTTGTCTTCGTCTTCGTCTTCGTCTTCGTCTTCGTCTTCGTCTTCGTCTAGGTCTAAATTTAGGTTTAAGTTTTGGTCTACGTCTAGGTCTATGTCTACGTCTTTGTCTATGTCTATGTCTAGGTTTAGGTTTAAGTCTACGTCTACGTCTTGTCTTCGTCTGTCTTGCTGTCTTCGTTTCTTCGTCTTCGTCTTCGTCTACCCTCTAGGTCTAAATTTAGGTTTAAGTTTTGGTCTACGTCTAGGTCTATGTCTACGTCTTTGTCTATGTCTATGTCTAGGTTTAGGTTTAAGTCTACGTCTACGTC